>CALNHX010007125.1:0-78304 GCA_940337035.1 Agriotes lineatus | reverse complement strand
TTTGACTCCGGTTTTGCGCATTTCTAGTAATTTCTCAGTGTTCTGATTTAGCTGGAGCGAAATCTAACAATCGCTGAATCAAGGGGTTAAGGCTTCGTTTTTTTGTTATCATAAATCGGTGGCGCCAATCTTTCCATCTTTAGAACTCACGCCGTCTTCGACTGCAGTTGGCAGGCGACCCCCCTGATTTGCGATTGATAGTGACTCGCCTGGGCAGTGCCCGAGTGAGACAATTTGGTGTTTTGATTGCAACTTGGGATCGTAAGCAATTAAAGTAAGTATCATTTCTCCAGCCCCCTTTGTTTGTGCTTAAAGTTGATAACAATTTACAGGATTTTTGTAACAGTAATTCATTAACAGGGTTAGTGTTCCACATTAATATCAAGACAGAATTGTGTTTTACTTTTACATATTTTTAGTTGCTACGGTTTTTGAATAGTTCTGTCAGATATTTAATGTAATTTGAAAAAGGTGTCAAATATACGTTATAGTTTTTGATATTGATTTTACAGTAAAAACTAAGTTACTTGTAACAAAGTTGGGTTCACTACAAAACCCGCACATTGTTTGGTCCTTCGAGCCGGAAATCAATTTCAAAAACTATAACGTATATTTGACACCTTTTTCAAATTACAGTAAATATCTGACAGGACTATTCAAAAACCGTAGCAACTAAAATATATAAAAGTAAAACACAATGCTGTCTTGATATTAATGTGGACCCCCCCCCCCCAGTGAAAAACTTAATTGTTCATCTTCTATTAAAGTTTTCACTTCTAGCTTGCATAGTTTCGAAACGGGTTTCTTGTATATGTTCTTTTTTTTCCTCACAGCTGCTACACGTATACACCCATCTGGACCAGGGTAAACTGCCACTACTTTTCCCATTAGCCAGTGATTTCATGGTGAGTTTTCATCAACAATGATCACAATATCGTCAGGCTTTATAGGTTCTTGGTTATCAGTCCACTTTTTGCTTCTATTCAATGTAGATGGGTACTCTTTTAGCCAGCGTTTCCAAAATGAGTTTGCAAGCATTTGTGATTTTCGCCACTCTTTCTTGAAGTTTTTGCCGGAGTTGAAATCTCCTGGTGGTCCCTCTGTATGTGTATATCCAACCAGAAAATGATTGGGGGTTAGTGCTTCGGGGTCTCTTGGATCGACGGACACATGAGTTAGAGGTCGTGCATTCACTACACATTCAGCTTCGATAAAAAGTGTTGCAAGTGTTTCTTGCTTTAATGATTATCCATGTACTACTGTTCCCAGAGACTTCTTTATAGAGCCAATTAACCTCTCCCATGTCCCTCCCATATGTGGGCTTCCTGGTGGAATGAACCTAAATTCTATGGCTCTGCTTGTCGTGAAGTTCGATATTTCCGTTTCGTTCAATTCTTTCATAGCTACTCGAAGTTCATTGGCTGCTCCTCTCAGCTTCGTTCCATTATCACAAAGTATTTTTGTGGGGTGTCCTTTTCTAGAGATCAATCTTCGAATGGCTAAAATAGCAGTCAGTATTCATAGAAGCTATCATTTCTAAGTGAACAGCTCGCACTGCCAAACAAGTAAATAAAACGCTCCATCTCTTTTCTCCGTCCAATAGATACAAGGTATGGGCCGAAACAATCCATTCCTACATTGATGAAAGGTCGTATACATGGTGTTACACGTACTAACGGCAACTGGCCCATAATTGGCAGTTTAGGTTGCGAATTATCATTTTTACATTTTTGACAAGTTTTCCTAATGGATTTCAGAGCAGCACGTCCATCAATTATCCAGAATTTCTGCCTAATTTCATTCAAAATGGTCTCCGTTCCAACATGTCCGTACTTCTTGTCATGATATAATTTTAATAATAATTTAGTGTAGGGGTTTTTAGGGCATAAGATAATGGGTTTTCTCGTTTGAAAAAATTAGCTAAATTCAATCTTCCACCCAGTATCATTATTCCATCTCCATCTACTTCAGGACATAATCTTTTAAGTCTACTGTTTTTTCTTAATTTTTTTGTTTTTATCATATTTACCATGTCGTCCTTAAAACTTTCCCTTTTTTAGAGTTTGTTGAAGCCATTTAAATCGATATTAATTAGAATTAAAAATATTTTTCCTAAAAATCGCCTTGCATAGAAAACGTAAAAATTATGCAAACATACTACTTTTCGGTAAATAATAACAAATCTAAAGAAGTAATTAACATTTTATATTATATTCACCAATTATAATTCTTTAAAGTGTTCACATAAAAAAATTTGAACTTTAATATTAAGTCTTTGTATGTGAAATTTTGAAATTGTTTTAGCTAAAGTTAAAAAAAATTAGGGGGTTTCTGGCCTTGAAATTGGTTAGTTAGTTAAAAATAACACACTCTAAAAAAATCTCATTGAAATATTACTTAATTTCCGAAAAATAGCACTTTTTTGATTTTAACAATTTCGAAAAACTCCATTTTCTAAATAAGTAAAAATCACTCGGTAAGTATCAGTATCTTCTGCCACTACAGTAACTCGTCTTTCCTGTGCTAAACAGGGTGTTAATTAAGTACGTAGACAAACTTTAAGGGGTGATTCCTTGATCAATTCTAAGATAAAAAGTTCATATAAACATGGAACCTAAACGGCTTCATTTTCAATATGCAGGATGTTGAAGTTTAAACAAAAATCTT
This sequence comes from Agriotes lineatus, assembly GCA_940337035.1. NCBI lineage: Eukaryota > Metazoa > Arthropoda > Insecta > Coleoptera > Elateridae > Agriotes > Agriotes lineatus. The sequence continues at coordinate 75,637 of CALNHX010007125.1, read as the reverse complement.
TTTTTTTATTTGGAAAACGGCTATAGGTATTCTAATGAAACTTGGTGTAGGTTAGTATTTCATAAAGTGGCATTGTTCGGTCAAAATAAATTGAATTTATTTCCACCTTATTTTATAAAAATCTGGTACGGCACTGGTTTTTAGCCAAAAGTTTTGTTTTTTAACTTCTTTAAACTGTATTTTGAAAACTAACCCGTTTAGGTTCCATGAACGTCCAATGAACGAACTTGCTGTTACAGATCTTTCCGTTTTTCTCGAAAAAGGTTTATTCTACCAAAAAAATATAAGATACAAATTTTGTATAGTTGCAATGGATGATGCTAAAAAACTTGTCGTATTGGCTAAAAAACAGTGGCGTACCAGATTTTTCTAAATTAAGGTAATTGAGGTGGCCCCGATGTACGCCACTAGTGGAAATAAATTAAATTTATTTTTACCAAACAATGCCAGTTTATGAAATACTAACCTACACCAAGTTTCATTACAATACCTCTACGCGTTTTCCAGATTTTTGAAAACAAAATAATTTTTGCTTAAACTTCAACATCCTGTATCTTGAAAACGAAGCCGTTTAGATCACATGTTTGTGTTTCATCAAGGAATCACCCCTTAAAGTTTGTGTACGTATACTTAATTAACACCCTGTATGTAAGCTTCTTTCACGATTAATGTGTCTGCATCAGCGTTTATGCACGGAATGACCTTTTCTTTCAAAGTAACTCCCGATCATATTGATAAAGCGTTGTTTGTTTTTACTATTTGAAAGAAATTTGTTTTTCTTTATAATCACGACCGAATTTTCACCAAATATCACTGCACAAATGACTGCTTCATACGCTTTTCCATATCGTCTTTGGACGTACGATTCGTACCGACTTATGACATCACCAAATGATTTAGATGTTGACCATGATATCTGGTGAATCAATGCACCACCATCAATGATGTACAAAGTATGTTCCTGGGTACGAGCACATTGTATTTTATCGGTTTTTTTCATTAGATGGGTACTATGGTCAAATAATGAAGTTGGTATGATGGATAGCTCGTAACTGAAATACCCTCTAGCATTTTGTGTGGCATTATCCAAGAAGATACAAGCCAGCATCATCTGCGTTAAAAGACGTGTAGCTATGGTGGGTTGTCAGCCCATTTTTAAATTCAATAATTATGCGACTATTTGGAGCATTTTTGGTACAAAGATTACGAGTCCACTTGTATATAGGTTCCTTTTCGGTCATATTTTCTCGTATAATACTTCAGCTAATTGCATCTCAAAATTCTTTAAAATTTGCAACGCACGCAACTCCGCACCGCTCTGGGCTCTGGTCGTCTTCTTTGCAGCTGCATTTGTTTCATCACATTTAGGCGCGCTTGGTTAGAACAATTTCAAAACGCAGCCCATTGGAATAAGCGCGATATGTTCCCAAAGTTTTTTAATTCCGTCGCACTCTCTCTTCCACGGGCTGTCTCGCCGTTGTATCATGCGAGTTCACGCGGGACAATCTGCATCAGGATTGGCCGCAGGCGTTAGAGCAACAGAGGCGTCTGGCACGAAAAGGTGGCTTGGCTTCGTTTTTGGAGGCAGTTGTTTTCCGGCTGGGGTTTCAGGCGCTTCTTCGAAAGCCTGGCTTCGGTGCCTTCCGCGCCTTAGTGCCTGTGTTCTGTATGCTGTTACAGCGAAGTTTGACCTTGTTTGTTATGAGAGTTCTTCACGAGCCGCGGAGGCGATAAGGTGTTTGGTTTTGAGTGACAATGTGTGGTTTCTGGTTTGTATGACCGCCGTTTCTGCAAATTCCCGTGGGCCGCAAGAGGCCTTTTTCCCGATAGTTTTGGGGATACATTCAGCAGAGCGGCCCAATATTTCGGTCATGCCAGTTTTCCGTTTCGTTCTTCCAGCGAGGAATTTACACCAGACCCTGCGATTTAGGGAAAATCTTTGGGGACCGCACGACGCCCACGCTTACGCCGAATCCATTCCGTTGCAGTAGCGAGTTCTCCGACCATCATGACGCATTCGGTCGGCTAAATCAATCAGGTAGCGTGTGTAGATAGTAATAACTAATTTATAATTTATGTGTTTGTTTGCTGACTCATAACCGCCTACCGAGGCTACTTGTAAAATCCAATTCATTCCGTTGTACATGCATAATTTATGTGTTATTTGTTGAAACATTGCCGCCTCCTTTTAGGCCGCTAATTAAGTCGCCTGTTTGATTATAATTAGAGTTAAAGCTGCTCCCAGCTGGGTTATAGATTTAGCCCATTTATTATATGTTTTCATTGTGTGTACCAATTTCAATTACATGTGTTTAGACCAACAGATCGGTTTATGGAATGATGCCTTATGATTTCCTACGAGATTGTGCATGCTTACTTTCAGGTTATATTATATACTGTGTAAAGATAAATGTACGACGCAGCCTGAATGTTTAAGCGTTGCAGGTAAGTCGGTTGCGCTCGTCGCTGCAGTGTTGAAGGTCATGAGGCTGCTACTATATTCTACTCTCGTTGAGCATTGGATTTCGCCAAGGTGATAATTTGGAAGGTAGGCGCATTTCATTTTCCGGTTTTACTCTGGGTCTATCTTTGCATTTTCGTTTATGTCGATGAAACTGGATGGCGCCCTATTTAATTTTATCAATGTTTACCGTTGCCTGTAGGTAATCTCGTGTAGGACCCTCCCTCGCTCAACTGATGTCTAGTCGGCATATTTTGTTACTGGCAGTGTAGTGGCCCTAGGTGAGTCATTGTCCTGAGAATTATCGTCCGAGCTCGCCGTTTAGCTTTTACGTAATTTTTGTATGTGCCGACGCAGTGTCGTAAAAGTCTTTTTAGATTGTAACAGGGTCTCACCAGCAATAATAATTCCCTTTTTCAATACTTTCATAGTTACTGTTTGGTTCGATTTAAGTAAAGTTACATTGTGGTAAAGCTTGCCTGTAAGTTCATCTTGAATGTTTCTTCTAATGATGTCAGCATTTTCTGAATTAACCTTGTTCTCACTATACGTAATTCCGTTAAAAATATTTCATAAACCACTCGAAGAAGCAGTAAATGGATTATTTTATTAACTACCTATGCGAGAAACATTGGTCAGCATTTAGTGCACCTCATGAGTCTTTGCTCAATGCACATATTGGTCCATACCCCAGACCACTTTCTATCCTTCCTTCTTACAGTAAAGTGACCGTTATTCAAATCCGCGTATACTTCCGGATTGGTTATTGTTAGCTCTCACATTTTTGAAAATATATTTTTGAGGAGTTTCTTAATTATTATAACCTGAACTCGCAAAAATGGGAAATATATGCTCAATCGCTTGTAAGTGCATTTCAAAATTTTCTGATTGCTCTGCCCAAGTAAATGTCTTAATAATATGCACCATGTTCATATACAACAGCCAGAGTTTGGCGGATGTGGGATTTGAGAAGGTTCTTCTTTTCATCTATCAGGAAGGAAAGTTTAAGAACATCAGGATTTGAAGTAACTTCCTTCACTTTTATATCACCTATGAGTAAGACATCGTAAAGCTGAATATTTTTTTCTACATTCAACTCTACTTTCGTTGCATCAACAATGTTACTACTTGATATAAATTCCCTTAAATATGTATCTGCATCTTCATCTACTGGTAGGCTGCACTTCAGTACATCTGCTAGTATTAGAACAGTGACAGCTGAAGAAATTAGAAGATGCCCTCGAGCCAGAACTGTGCGGTACTCGAGTACAAGTACTCAGTAACTGTACTCTGAGTACTTTTAGTGTACTTGGTACTCAGTCCACGAGTACATTTTTTTAAATGTATTTGTACTTGTATTTGACGAATTTAAGTGTACTCGAGTACATAATCCTGTACTCGAATACATTTACGTGTACTCGAGTACATATCCGTCTACTCGAATACATTTTCGGGTACTCGAGTACATTGCACTGCGAATAAGTACCTACATTTTTATCCAATTTCAGACATGTGTCAGCCAGTTGCCATAAAAACCTTAATTGCAGTTTTGTAACCCTTGCAGTCGTGCAGTGTTCAGGTTTCTAGTTAGTTCGTTAGTTGATTGTTTAATAAGTGACTGACTACAGTGATTACCGATTAGTGACGTAAACTAACTAGTGAATCACCCGAGCTAGGCTTCGCTTCGCTAATTACACGATTTAATTAAATTAAATATAATTATGTTTAACTTTACTTTTTCGTACTTTTTTTGAAAATAAAAACCGGCCTAAAATCTAAGTCTAAAAATTAGCAAAATTTTAAGCTATCATACAATTTAATCGGTCCATCTTCGGAGGAGATAGCGAACAAAGATACATACATACATACAAAGAAAGAAAGAGACCACCGATTTTATGGTATTGATTATACGAGGCGACTGAAAAAAGTGTCGCGAACCTAACTTACTTATTTTAACAGAACGCCCTATATTTAGATTGCTTAAAAGTATTACGTCGAGAAATTAATATTTTTAATATAAAATTGTGTGTCTAAAGTTAACTATTTTGGAGATATTAACGATTTGAAAATATATTCTAAAAATTCCGATGAATGTGACAGCAAAGCCAAAGATCAGGATCTAGAATATTTATTTTGATGAAGATAATAATGATCTCTTCATATTATTGAAACCCAAAAATTGAAAGTATCACATAAGATAAAAAGAAGTCCAAAATTGAAGTTGAACTTCTACATTACCTTGAAGATAAATGAACCAATCTGTCAATGCTGGATGATTACCCGAAAATGAACAACTTTTCATGCGCTATAATACATGCTTGCGATCATCGGCTGCAGTAAAACGATTATTTTCGTTCGCGACACTGGTAAACAAACCACGTCGCCATGCCCTGACAGATGACAATTTTGAAAAACTTGTTCTTTTGAAAGCCAATAAAAAAAAGACTAAGAAATTTTGTGTTTTTTGTTTTTACCATCTCTCCGCCATTGCATTCCTCTGTACTCGGTACTCTGTACTTGTATAGGTATTCGAATACTTTCATTGTGTGCTTGTACTCGGTACTCGATTACATTTTAAGTGAAGTATTTGTACTCGGTACTCGAGTACTTTTTGTCTGTACTCGGAACAGCTCTGCCTCGAGCAGGATTTATTTTGAAAAACCAAAAACATATTCTTGTACAGCAATTATACTATAACAAATTTGGTAAATGCCGACAATTTGTTCTACTAATTATTCTCGGGCTCCACGCTGGTCGACAAATTTATAATATACCTCCATCTCAGCCTCGCGTTGCAAGCTAAATTTGTAATATACTTCTTTCTCGCGGGGTGTTATTACAAATAATATTAAGTCAAATATACCCTTTTATTATTAACAAGAAGCAGTATCACGTATAGCTCCTTAAGTACTTACCTCACTTCTTAATTAAATAAATCGAAATTGACGTATCTCATAACTCAATTTGACACTTTGAATTATGTCATGTGATTCTAGTTTTTTAATACCTCGGCTAGTCAGTTTAATAAGCAATGAGAATCCTTGTTCCCAGCTAGATGGGTAAATGTTCAACTAATAACTTTTTATTGTAGTTGAAAACTTAATTACTTTAAAATGTAATAATTATTTGACTTCGGCATTCAAATACACTCTTTAGGTACTACACAAAATTGAACTTATACTTCAGTTCGTTCGAATCGCTTCAAAGTTTGGTCTGACATTACAAAAGTTAAATAGATGTTGTCAAAATATTTTAATCAAATGTTTAAAAATCCAAACTCGATTTAAATTATGATTCTAAAATTAACCTAATCCAAAAATATAAATTTCAAATTATAATGACCGAAAACCGTCGAGTACTCGAGATGTTTTTCTATTTCTATGGCTTCACGTATCACTCGCGGGAAGTAATGAGGTATTCTGGCAAGTACTCTGGCATAGAAATAGAAAAACATCCAAATAATATCAACAGGGAAGATGGCTTTAAGCTTAGTAAAACGTGGACCCCTGTGATACACGATCTAAAGCATTACAAACACTCTGCGTCATACGGCCACGCCCCACGGATTACGTTGCACTCGGATGACCAACCAGCGTTACGCCACTCCGCGCGCCTGGCACAGAGGACTATAAATAGCTCCACACCGACCTTCGGTTCTTACTGCGACTTTCACTCTGATGATGCAAGCTGCAAGGTCTTGCGAAACGTTAGTGAATATGGATGCACAAACAGCAAAACGGCCAAATCTGCCTAAGTATCCTCGTTCTCAAGATACTCAAACAACACGAGCCACCAAAGAGCATGGTCATCGCGCGGGTTTTTGCTCGACTTCACAAGGTGCAAGGCACATTAAGCCAGAAAATGCTGGGTGTTCATATACAAATACTACGCGGTCTAAGCCGAAATTCTATGCTAAGGAGAATAATTCGAGTAACCGCGAAAGCCTCAAACAATACATAAATGTACATATTGTTTGTTTACATAATTCCAAGGCATCAGTGATTTTTTTTAAATTGCATTTCTATTTCGTTGATTTCTACGGTTTCGGAAAATGGAAAATTGTAAACAATAGTATGTACAGATGCAGTATTTTTTTCTCTACAAAAAACTTATTTACACTTTAATTTTTAAAAAATAGGGGAGCCAATAATCAAACATTAAAAATTTACCATTGAAATTCCTATGCTGCGTCGCGCAAGTAACCACCCTGTATACGTTTTGTGTACTATCTAGATGTGACAGCAAGATTTTGAAGAAAATCGCATAACCGAAAGTATAGTGTTTACAGTTTATTTCGATTATTTCAAAAACGGTTCTAACAATTTTTTCAAACTTTACATTTTTATTACTGTTTGAATGTGTATGTGAGATGCGTGATTTTCAAGTTGAATACCTTTAAATTGGGTTTCTTTTGCTTCTTTTCCTATTTTTTTATTAACTCCTATTTTAAATAAAACACCCGGTAAATTATTAAATTTTTGAATTCAGCTTAAAATGTTAGAGAAAATTTGCCTCTTGAACTAACGCTATAGTTTCTAGGGTTTTTGTAGAATTTGTAATTTTTGAAAATGTTTGGCTAATTATAAGATCACTATAAAAGGAAGTTGAGGTGCGTGTATCACACCAGATTTTTTACTGTAGCACGGAAATCAAAAAAGATAATCGACTTTTATTTGCACCTTCGTGTTGCCCTCAAAAAATTTACCTCATAATGTGCAAACAAGTTTTCTTAACCTCTAGCAATGACGAAATTTTCATTTAATCCCTTCGAAAACGGGACACCCTGTACAAGACGATTCGACTCCACTCACTGTAAGTCGATCTAAGGCTATTTAAATGCAGAATTTCAAGTTTTTCCTTGGTTAACAATTCAAATTAATATCGGTTGCAAATATCGTTAGCCACTAATCATCTTAACAACTATCAAACCAATTTATTACAATCTTTTAGAATTAAATGTTACCCGTATTTGCATAATTTGAATATTATCGTCTTCAAATTTTCGTAAACGCGGATCTCTGCTGTCCGAAGCCGACAAGGTTCAAGGACAGGCATTCTACCTGTTCTACCTTAATGAATTCTACTTCTTCTTAGTCACTAATGCAAGTAGTGGCGGAGTAAGTATTTTAGTCATTAAGTTAAAGTAGTCGAGTAAAGGCTGTTCTAACAATATTCTGCCTTTTCAAGGTGAATGACCATTTATAACTGTAAAAAAGTGAGATATATCTGTAAGTGAACTTGTGTTTATTTTTGAACTGCTTGTTGTTAGAACGAGGCACAGTTTGGTGGCCTACAGTTGATTTAATTGGCTGCTTTTGATTAGTTGCATTATTGCTATCATGAATTTGTAAGTATTGATTTGTATTTTATAAGTTAACAAGTATGCGAGAAACAAAAAATCTATGCAGATGTTTCTGTAGCGAAAATATAAAATTAGTTTCAGTGATCAACTTGTTGCTCGGATATATTTCCTTATAAATTCAAAATATCAATAATTATTGCTACCTTGCTATATTTCACTCCAAAAAACTAACTTCTTTGCCTTTACAATGTCATTTTGCTTGCAATGCTAATTACCTACCTACTAATGGGAAGGTAATGCACATCAAAATAAGGTTTAAACTGTAATTAGCAGAATTAGTGACAAATTTAATAATAATAGATTATATAGTTACATTAAAACATGTTATTGTATAAACTGAAAAAATAGACCATTAAAATATATTAGCAATTTTTTTCAGAATGGCTCAATTTCAAACAGTATTTGTGACGGGGGGTGCTGGATATATCGGAAGCCATACCATAGTGGAGTTGTTAAATGCTGGCTATGAAGTCATCGTCATTGACAATTTCATCAACAGTGTGGATGAGCCAAATGGAGAATCTGCAGCTCTCAAAAGGGTTCAACTGATCACCGGCAAATCAATCACTTTTTACAAATGTGACTTGCTTGATCGCCAAGCCCTTTTTGATATATTTGAAAAGGTAACTATTCTTCATGGACACTCTTCAAATGCTATTTTTGAATTGATCAAAGCAATTACCGGTGTTTAACAAATATTTATTTTGGACACTTCCTGTGACTCAAAGAAGTTAATTAATTATGCTTAATATCCGTCATTTGATTTGATAACTGTACAGATAACATCTAATTACATTGATGATGTCACGATATGACCGCATTAACCGTGTTTTTTTACTAGCACATGTGCTGTGGAAATTCCTTTCCATCTAGGAAATGTTTTTACGACAACTTCTTCGAACCTATTTTTAAGTGACATAATTAAATCCTGTTGCTTCTACCTATGAAAGATTTATTTTTAGTTGGCTATTCTAAATACTTTATTTATATATTTTTAAAGTTGAGATAGGAAAGCATTTATGTATACATACAGATATCTCAATTTAATTTATATAAAATATTGCCATGACTTTAGCTGGGATCATTAAGTTTAATGACATCAGGTACGTACTCTTCGAGTTCAAGCTTCTTTTTATGGCCATAATAAAGGAAGTTGTAAAATGCTACTGCTTTAATTAATAAACTAGTATTGAAATAGTACCCATTATATGTGTAACTAAACAGTTAACAGAAAATAGACACTATTTTGACTACTAAATGGATGATTAAGACAATCATGGTATAACGTTTATCCTCATGACTTAGTTTCTGGAGTAAGCTACAACGAGTAATATTTTGCTTAAGTAGATATCCTAACCATGCCTTCTAGTCATATGCGCAACACTAGCTAATCAAAATAACATTTCACTAATGCATATAGTTACCACTTTGTGTTGTGGTTGCTAGTAGCAAAATTCATGATTTAATAATGGTCACTTTTATAGTTTTGCGTTTTCAATAACAATTGCAACAAAAGTTTCTAATCAAATATTCCTCTAGCATCGATAAATAGATTACTATAATTTCGATTTAACTTCCTCGAGTATCTTCATTGCTTTTAGGTAATATTTCTCCATCTACAGCATTGAGCTGTTACCAAGCAATGTACTATCAAAGACTGGACAAAAATTACTTCTGAATTATGCTCTTGGACTATACTACAGCAGAAAATTTTACTAACATTCATTCAAAATCTTTAGTCTTTTACCTGTATCAGTATTGAGGAACATTAATTCAAAAAATGTTGTAAATTATAATTTTTATTCAAATAATTAGGGGAAAGTGGGGATACTTCGGACAATTTTTTTATCAACATAGTTGTAGTCAAAATAGTAACTTTATTGCCAATTTTTTTTAATTCATATTAAACTGTGACTATTTACCAATGTATTTCCCAAATTAAAAACCAGTAATACCTACTTTCTGTTTTTTTTAATTTCAAATTATAAAAAAAATTAAAAATGCTCCAGAGTATAGCACACAGAGGGATACTTTGGACAAACCAAAAAGAACCATCAAACTTACAATAAACTATATTCAACCAGGTCTACATCTTATATTATAAGAGCCGATGCCGTTCGTAAGCACTGGCAAGCGCACACGCAGCCTGAACGGCCTGCATACTAGCAAGTGAGACCGCATTTCTATTGTTAACGCTGGCAAGGCCGGACGTCGGCTGACCACCGGCTTAATCAAGCATTTTTATTGTTAACCGTTTCTTTATGCTGACAGGGCCAGACGTAGGCTGGCCACACGTTCTAGTTGAAGTATATACTATCCTTAAATCGTGGCGCTGTATCAGTGATTGGATTTGGGAGTTTTGCTACAACGTCTTATTTAGGAACGAATAGTTTCTCCTCTGTTATTGAGAACCGGTTTGCAGGAAAAAGCCTCTTGAAGAAGTTCACTTCATAACCTTTCTCAGATATGTTGCAAACCCTTGCCACAAAATTTATTCCGTCTTTTGTTTTATTTCTATAAACCCTTTCTATAATATGACTTCCATCTTCCATTTAATTTTTCAAACTCTACGTCATCACTGCTATCATCTGCTAGCTCTGCTTCAGTTTCACTTTCTGATGAAGACTCCACCACTTTTTTCCTCACTTCCTTTACTGCTTGCAAGTTTTTTCCTCTTTTCATCTTCAGTGCAAGAAGTGCTTGTTTTTCTGGGGTTTAGGTTGCAATTATTGATTTCTTTTTCTTTCTCCCCTTCCTGGTTTGTTTTCTTAAGCCAGCGTTTGGAAAAGATCAAATAATTTCAGGAGAAACAAACCGTGAATTATTATTCGAAGGTGGTAGTGATGCCTGTTCAAGAGTTTCTATTTCAAGATGATTTTGGGATGACCCTTCAATATCTGGGTTTGCTCACTGACCTACCATTATCATTGATTTGCCTATCTTCGTCATTCATTGACCTCAGTGACATAAGATGTCAAAAAATCTTCCTCTGAAAAAACATTCCGATCGTAAGACCAAATTCCGGTGCAGTAAAATCCAGACTTCACATTATCAGGGGTAGCTGCCCTATCCCACGCAAGAGCACATAATGGTGGAAGATCAAAGACTGACAGTGTTTGGCCAGGATTTGCCATCATCCAACCATCAGCATTTTGATTAAAAAATGTTTTGAAGGGTCCAAAAACTGTACGATCTAATGGCTGGGTTTTATTGGATGTGTGAGGTGGAAGAGTCAACAAACAAATGCCGTTATTTCTACAGAAGTCGATAGTAACAATGGAAATATGGGATTTGTGGTTGTCGAGGATCATCAACATTTTATTTTGTTGACTACAATGACTGTGTTTCACCCAAATGTTAAAGAACTAGGATAAAATTTTCACAGGTCATCTAATCTGACTTGTTCACGAGACCCAGAGCACCTGTTTGTGTTAGGCCCTTCATCATCCGGTTTTCGTCATATCTCTTTACGTGGGAAAACTCAGACAGGAGGTAGTGCTGCACCGCTGGCACATATTATTCCTACTTGTGTTACCAACTCTCCTCGTTCCCTTGATGTGACTTGACCGATTTGGTGTTGCCCTTTCTTGCTAACTACCCTTTGAACCCTCTGAACAGTGGTTACGCCGGTCGGAGAAACTATAATTTATATAAGAGAAGTCAAGAAAAAACCTTGTAGGCATTGTATGTTTACCTCGTCTAGATTATAAATTATTTAATTTACTACGGGATACTCTGGACACTTGAGTGATACTTCGGACACTTTGTCCAAAGTATCCCTGAAGGTTCAAAATTTCAAAAATCATAAAGGTGGCCACACCAGGGAAGTTAGGTTAGAAAGATAATTTGCTTATGCATTTATAAATAGGTAATATGCGTGTCAGTATGTGGTAATAAAATCAATTTTATGCAATGCTTAATGGTAGTTGTACAACTTACCTATTAAACACGAATTCTTACATCCAGATGGCCGAAGACCGATTGTTTTGTGTCACTTTGAAAAGCCAATTAAAACTGAAGCCATAAACATCTCGTCTGATTTAGATCCAAACACGTTCCCTGTTGCCAAGTTTCCGAATGTCAGACGTAAATGGAACCGCGAAATTTGAATGTGTCCAGAGTATCCCACTGTCCGAAGTATCCCCACTTTCCCCTATGTTATACAATGTACGCTGTTATTGCAAATATGCTACCCTTTCTGATACTGGGCAGTATCACAAAAAGTAGCTGGGTAAATTCACTCTTCGTAGAAATGCAATTAACTATTTTCATATGTCTAATGAACTGAATTGCGATGTTTTTGTACTCCAAGAACTATAACTGAATACCTATATAAATGAATTATTAAAATATGGAATGTGCATTTTTACAGCAACCTACTAAATTTTGATTTGATGGTTACTGAAAGTGGAAGTGGGTGAAAGTGTCCCTGAAACGGTGGTAAAAATTTTACCAGATTACCAGGACTAAAGACTTCCTGATCGATCGAACGTACAAAGTACAGGTTAATAATTCTCTTTCTGCGTCTTATCCAGAAAAAGTGGAGTGCCCCAGGAATCAGTTCTTGGACCCATTCTGTTTTTAGTTTACATAGCAGGTTTCAGATATCGAATCTCCATTTAGTGTGATAACACTAAGTTTTTCAACAATCCAAAGCTCATACTTTGCAATCCGTTCTACATGGAACCAGTTCTTGGACGAGAACATGGTTACTAACACTCAATGTCGACAATTGTACAATTCTGCATATTGGTGCTAACAATCCAAAAATATATTATATGCTAGAAGCCTTAAAGAAAGTTTCCGAGCAAACCGATCTCGGCGTAATTATTAGCAGCGATTTGAAATGGTCGTCCCATATTACTCATCTTGTTAAAAAAATAAACTTGCTATTATATCTAATTAAAATTAATTTTAAGAACCTAAAGCCAAAGTGTTTTTGAAACTTTACAAAACTTACGTGCGGCCTATATTGGAGTTTGGTGCTAGTGGCGGAATCCTTATTTAATTAGGGATATAGAAACCCATATTATGGAAGAAATTGGTATACCTAAACATTTAATACACGTAATACAACAACTATATGAAACAAACAAAGCAACGATACCGATCACAAACACTCACTCTCAAAAGTTTAATACTTTAGCTGACGTTTGACAAGGATACATACTGTCACCTATATTGTTCAACATATATAGTGAACACATAATGCGAAAAGTACTCGACAACTGGAATGGAGGGATCACGGTTGGAGGCAGAAAAATCAGCAACCTCAGATACGCTGATGACACATTAATAATAGCAACAGAGGAGGAAGAACTCCAAAACATCATGCATCGACTGGAAGAAGAAAGTAATCCATATGGACTGGAAATAAATACAAAAAAGCCAAAAGTAATAATCATAGACCTTCCCCATACACAACGTATAGCCAATTACAAAGTAGTAGAAAAATTTTAATACCTAGGATCGATAGTCACTAATAAAGGCGAATACGTAACTAAAATCCGCAGGCGGATTGCAATAGGAAGAACCGCAATGATAAAACTTACGAGAATATGGAAAGACCAAAACATTACAAAAACAACAAAATTGAAGCGCGTAAAAACCCTAAATTTTCCAATAGCCACGTATGCTGCTAAGACGTGGACAATTAAACAAGCGGATCGCCGAAGAATTGAAGCATTTGAAATATGGTGCTACAGGAGACTGCTCCGAATACCTGGACTGCACATCGTACCAACATTTCCATACTAACAGAGCTCGATATACACTCGATACTATCAACTCGCATACACCAACAATGTCTACAGTACTTTGAACATATAGCAAGAAGATTAAACGACATGTAGAGATTGGTGATAGAAGGTAACATACACGAGTTTCTTAAGCGTGAACGCTTTAAAAACTATCATGAGTTAGTAGGCGAAGACGAAAAAAGAAAAAACATCAGTGATAAACAAAGTTAATAATAGTGAAGTGCCATTTGATAGCATTTTATTCACTGATGAGTCAACATTTTACACTCATGGAGAAGTTAATTCGCAGAACTTGAAGTACTGGAGCCGTGAAAGTTTACATCTGTACAATGTTACTCGAACTCAACGACTCCAAAAAGTAAATGTGTGGGCAGGGCTAATAAGTGATCATATTGTAGGACTGTTCTTCATTGACGGAAACCTCACTCAACGGATAGTCCCAGAACTCAATGCAATGACCATCGATAGTGTATGGTTGAAAGAGGATGGCGCTCTACCTCACTAGACGCAAAATGTCCGAAATTATTTAAATCTTGTATTCCCACATCGATAGATAGGAGGCGGTGTAGAAGTGAACTGGGCTGCAAGATCTCCAGATCTAGCTCCCAAATGATTTTTTTCTATGGGGTAATTTGAAAAGTGAAGTGTGTAATGGTGGCAAAATGACCACTAAACACAGAGCCGTAACTAAACAAACTTTTATTGTAGGCAAGCCAACATTTTTGCGCCCCTCAGTACACTAGCGATAGAGGTGACAAAAAATAGTATACTCTCATTTAAGTAATCGTTCTGGAATTAACACAAAATTTAAAAGAATTTTTTTTTTTAAAGTGCTCACCCTGTATATATTTTACCGAAATATTCTCGGTTTCATGCCAGGAAGGCATATAATCTGCATGCAAAATCATCGTCCAACAATCAAGTTTCTGAGTTATACCGCTAACAGACGGAATTGAGAAAACTCATTTTTCGTCATCTAAGAACAGTGAAATGTGAAGATCTGAAGAAGTCTTGGAAAGTGATTTTTTTGCTATTACAATACTTCCTTCGTCTTTTAGAAGAGGGAAGTAAAAAGTACATATACACGAATATAAGTGAAGGGAATATCAAAATTTTAAAATTAATATTTTTATGCACAATTAACATTATCCAATAAGTTTTTAATAGGTACTAAACGACGCGGAAAATTATTCCGTTTAATTACTTCTTTTTACGATAAAGAAAGTATTTTTCTATAAAAGTGGTGAGCAGGAATATGCATATACCGTGATGAGCCACTAAATTGCCTATGTTCAGAGGTATGACCAACCACCTGGTATGTAAACATGTGGTGTATCTGCGCCTCTGCGTCGCCATTCCATCGGCACCGATCAGGGGCATTTCGCCCAAAACCGGAACGCCGCTGCGTCATTTATAACAACGATAAGCATATGTGTGTATCAGTGAACACAAGTACGAATCCCACTGGCTGCAATGTTTTTTTAGTTTTCCAAATTCATATAATTCGCATTACCAAGTAAGCAGCCTTAAGCTATTTTTTTACTTATTTTGTAGATAATTTCGAAGACTTCAACCATAATTCGATCTAACAAAAAATTTTTCTTGCGGCAAGCTTTCTGTATTAAAGACATTGAAAACATTTTCTTTGGTAACTGTTTTATGTTCAAGTGAATTTTAAAAATGCAAAAATTATTTTAATTGGAATAAGACCACCTATGTGGTGTGCTCATGCTCAAAAGCTAGTAAAGACCGCCACATCGTCTTGTAATAATCAATATAATATTTAAAACGTGAAATTTTTTCTTTCGGCACCTAATATGAGCCTTGCATCATACCGATTTCGATCATCCCTTTTTTTTTTAACTAAAAGCTGTCATTGTGTAGGGTCGTAGAAGTGTCTTAAATTGGACAAATTCTAGCGGCAAGTGATTATAGCGAAAAATGCTATATTAGTAGAACAAGTAAACTCTCGCAATTCGCATTATTTAGGCTAAAATCGTTAATATTACAAATGAATTTGTTTGTAAAAGCGCCCACTTGTTTATTTATTTTTTTTTATTAGTATGAGAGGAATTCTTTTTTCAGTGCCATTTTGGCTCCCCTTGCCGCATGTGCCTGTAGGCCGGGGCCTACTCGGCCTATACGTAGTTACGGCCCTGACTAAACAATTAAAAATAGAAAACTATGAGAGTTGCATCAATATTGCGTATATAAAAGTTGTAGGTACAAAGATGGTGCACATTTCTAAAATAATTTTGATTATACAGCGTGGCTGAAAAAAGTGTGGCGAATTTAACTTACTTTTTTTTAATTGAATGCCCTATATTTGGGTAGCTTAAAAGTTTTGCATTGAAATACTCATAATTTTTATATAAATTTGTATGGGCCTAACGTCAACTGTTTTGAAGATCTTAACGTTTTTATGCAAAAAAATGCTAAACTTCTGGCGACTGCTGTAAGCAACAGAAAACAATTGAATTAAGGAAAACGTTACCAAAAAATTATGATTTTCGTGAACTAGGTACCTTTCAAGTGTAAAATGATGGATTTGGGAATTAATGTTATACAGGGTGCTCAGCATTTGCAAATTTAATAATTTCGATTTTTTTCAAAACGCCTTGTATATTTTTGGTGTTTTGAAAAGCCCTTTTAATGAGCTTCCTTTTGATATCTTACTTCATACCTCTAAATTCAACTGTTGCATGTTTGAACATAAACAATTCAAGCACCTTGAGCTGCTTTATTTCAAGGGATAAGAAACAAACGCCGTTAAAATAATTATTTAAACACTTGAGTTCTCCAAACAAAAGATAAAACCAAGTTTAGAAAACAAAAATCCAGCCGCTATTCAATACTAGTTTTAACAAACACGGAAAAACGAAAAAAGCAAGAGAAAATTAAATCTGAAAAGCGATTAAATTATAGTCTGTTCAGTAAACATAAAAACACAAAGTGGCCTTTGATATCCAAAATTTCATGAGTGTACTTCCAAAATTCACCTTTGTTTAGGAATGTACTTACAAAAAGTTACTAAAACAAATAGGTTAAGGGTGTGACATTTACTACCCATCTGTCATAAATGTTGTAATTAACTACTTTTAAGGATATTATACAAATACTGTGTTGGATACCATTGACGTAGCGTTTACTAATGGGTATTTTTATTACATTTTATGAAACTTTAGGTTAGAATTTCTAAAAAAATATCTACTTTGACACTGACAATCAGAAACATTAAATGTCATTTTTAAATTCAAACCTGCCAGTATGCAGGCGTGCAAACCTTTGCAAAACAAAATACAGAACCCCTAGTAGAAAAATTATATACACATGCCAACTTCAAAAAAATGTAAATGTTTTTGTGTTTACTGAATGCCCTATACATTTAAGTTTAAATTAAATGTCAGAAGAAATCTCATTAAAAGTACTTTTCAAAAATACAGGGATATAGAGGGTGTTCCATTTAAATAAATCAAAATAATTATATTAGCTGATTATGAGTTTTCTGTACAGCTTTAATACTCAGAGCAGGAAAGGAGAATTATTTCAACATTTAATGTAATTACGTATAGGATTTTGGTGTATTGGTTTTTGTTTTTTATCTGATTTTATTTGACCTTGGAATTAATTTATTCCTGCATTTATCGCTTTTTCGTGTTTATTATTCCTTGTATCAACACTAAGTGAATTTATATTTTCTAAACCTAGTTTTGTGTTAATAGTTTTGGAGAGCTCAAGTGTTTAAATCATTATTTTAACGGCGTTTGTTTCTTATCTCTTGAAATAAAGCATTTTAAGGGGGCTTAAATTGTTTTTTATGTTCAAACACGCATATCTGAAAAACAGTTGAACTTAGAAGTATGATGTAACATATGAAAAGAAAGCTCATTAAAAGGGCTCTTCAAAAATACAAAAATATAAAGGGCGTTCCATTTGAAAAAAAATCGAAATTTGCAAATATTGAGCACCCTGTATAACATTAATACCCAGATCCACCATTTTACACTTGAAAGATAGTTTACAAAAATCATAATTTTTTGGTAACGTTTTCCTTCATGCAATTGTTTTCTGTCGCTTACAGCAGCCGCCTGAAGTTCAGCATTTTTAGCATAAAATTGTTAATATCTCCAAAACAGTTGACGTTAGACCCATACAACTTTATATGAAAACGATGAGTGTTTCAATACAAAACTTTTAAGCTACCCAAATATAGGGCATTCTATTTAAAAAAAAGTAAGTTTGATTCGCCATACTTTTTTGTGACACCCTGTATAATCAAAAATATTTTAGTAATGTGCACCACTTTTTTACCTACAACTTTT
Source organism: Agriotes lineatus (assembly GCA_940337035.1). Classification (NCBI taxonomy): domain Eukaryota; kingdom Metazoa; phylum Arthropoda; class Insecta; order Coleoptera; family Elateridae; genus Agriotes; species Agriotes lineatus. The sequence goes on along the minus strand of CALNHX010007125.1, from coordinate 57,733 downwards.
ATATATACAATATTCATGTAACTCTCATAGTTTCAGAAATATCTTCTGCCCCCGCTTCGTTGCCGGACTCTGTATTTATACAGTACAGTATACGTTGTGCTAGTTAAGTTGCCTGTCATGGACTTAACGAAAAAAAACTTTATTTATTTTACTACACAAAAGCTTTAATGAAATGTAGGAGTTACAAATTTGGACAGAGTAACGTTCTGCAAGACACAAATCTATGAACTAACTATAAAAATGTACAAAGGCAGTATATATAACATTTCTTATCTCAAGGATGGAAAATTGTGGTTTCCAATTGACGTCATGGGGACTTCATACAGTTCATATTGGATATGACGCGTTACAGCACATGATACATTATGGGGTGTGGCACATTACATTACTCCTCCCCTAGAAAATATTAAATTTGCAAATATTGAGCACCCTGTATAGCATTAATAATCAGATCCACCATTTTACACTTAAAGGATAGTTCACGAAAATCATATTTTTTTGGTAACGTTATCCTTCATTCAATTGTTTTCTGTTGCTTACAGCAGCCGCCTGAAGCCTGAAGCATTTTTTTTGTATAAAATTGTTAATATCTCTAAAACAGTTGACATTAGACCCATACAACTTTATATCAAAATGATGAGTATTTCAATGCAAAAGTTTTAAGCTACTCAAATATAGGGCATTCCAAAGTTTGATTTACCACACTTTTTTGAGCCACCCTGTATAGTCAAAACTCATCGTATTTACAACTTTTATATACAAAATATTCATGTAACTCTCATAGTTTTTGAAATATTTTCCACCCCCATATCGTTGCAGGACTCTGTATGTGCTTAAAAAATATTAAGAGTAACCAGAAGATAGATCAAAAACTTTTTTGAACTAAAACTTGTGTTATCTACACACAAGTTGTGCCTACATATCTACTTTTTAGTTGCATACCTACATTCTGGTAACAAAATTAAAGTTTTGTATTAGCAAGAAAAAATATCTAGCAACCAAAAACGAACAAGATAAGAATGAATACATTAGATTGAGGAGAAGAGTAAAGATAACTGTCAGAAAGGCAAAAAGCGAAACATGGGAAGAGTACGGAAAGGAACTGCAGGAAAGCTATTTAACAAACAACAGGAATTTTTGGGCAAGAATAAGAGCAATGAAAGGCAAGAAAGGAAAGAAATGATGGGAATAAAAGATAAAGAGAATAATCTACAGGTAGACATCAACAACATTGTTAAGGTATGGAAGGAATATTATGAGGATAAGTTTGACAAAATAACAGAAGAACAGGAAATAAATAATGAGCAGGAGGAGGAAGAGGCACAAGTAGAAAATATAAGTCTAGAAGAAATAGAACAGGCAATAAAAAATATAAAAACAGGGAAGGCAGGAGGGGAAGACAAAATTGAACCGGAAATGATTAAATACTTAGGAGAGGATGGAATAAACTGGCTATGGAGGTTGTGTATAGTCAAATTTATACCCATTCGGAGTCACGTGATAATCTAGTAATTTTACGTATGTCGATTCTTAAAAATGCAATTTTAGGAAAATAAATGACATTCCGTTTTGTAGGTTATCCTGACATATGCCAATTTCTAAAACAAGGTTGCGACGGGTTTATTCTCTTATATGAAATCAAACTGAATTTACAGGTTAAAGAAAACATAACATGTCGTAAAATGTAAATATAATAAAGATATGTCAGCTGCTACATTAAAAACCTGCTGCGTATAGCAAATTTTAAGTCAATTTCTGTGCATGCATATTCTGTTATAGAACATTGCCATTTGAAGCCTATTTCCTTGCACAATCTATTTAGGGAAGAAACTGAATGTGAAAAATCTCCAGATTCTTCAACCAAGCATTTTTTAGATTTTTTATGGTTACAAATTCTTTAGCTACATACATTTTATATACAGTGTCTTGACTGCTTCGTCGACTTCCGTTTTTGCATTCTTCACTTTCTGGCTCATATTTTCGGTAAATTGTGCTCTCCGAGATATTTAACGCAAGAGAAGCACGGCGAACAGCGTTGGAGGGTGAAACTGTTGATTTACTATTATTAATATTGTACTCTTCATAAAAAAAACGCATAATATTCAAATTAATTGTTGTGACTGCTCGTTATACCGCATGTCCGATGGTTTCTTTTAATTTCCAGTTTTCGGCTCAACAATTTTAGGTTTTATTACCCTTATCTCAATAACTTACACGAAAAATATAATCTGACAGATTAGAAACGTCAAATTTTTAAAATTAATTTTATGAATCGACATGCCTTTTTTTCAAATTTCTTCCATTTCATCTATTTTACTAAAGATGAACAGAGACAGACAAAAGTCACGTGACTCCGAATGGGTATAATTTTGACTATAGAAGAGCATGGGAAATGAGAGAAATACCAACGGACTGGGAAACAAATCTGATAGTACCTATATACAAAAAGGGGGAACGAGCACAATGTGGAAACTACAGAGCCATATGCCTATCACCGATATGCTTTAAAATCTACACAAAAATAATAGAGAAAAAAACGAGACAATTTGTAGAGGAGGAAATAGTCGAAGAGCAGGCAGCATACATGCCAGGAAGACAGACAAACGAAAACATATTCATTATAAGGAATTTGATGGAAAAGGTACTAGAAAACGGGGAAGAACTCGTCTTGACATTTATAGATCTCAGGGCAGCATTTGACTCGATTGATAGAGAAGTAGTATGGAAATGCCTGAATGAAACTGGTACCCCGAAAACACTCATACAAGTAATACGTAGCACGTTCAAAAATGTTAAAGGAAAGGTGCAGATAGGAGGAGAAAGGTCAGATGAATTCGCATGGAGGAAAGGAATTAAGCAGGGGGATAGTCTCAGCCCTCTTTTGTTCATAATAGTAATGAGTAAATTAATTCAAAACACAAGGGAAAGAACAAAACAACTACAAACACTAATAGGGTATCGAAATCTAGAGCCGGTAAAAGTAGATACACTAATGTACGCAGACGATATAGTGCTAATAGCAGACACAAGAAATAAGATGCAGAAACTAGTGAACATATGGACAGAAGAAATAGAACGAATGAAAATGGAAATAAATACAGAGAAAAGTAAGATAATGGTGATAAATAAGAAGCATGAAGACAAAACAACAGTAAAGTGCAAGGGCACAACATTGGAGGAAGTGACAACCTATGAATATTTAGGGAGTCTAATAACAAATGATGGCAACATAGACGCAGAATTAACAAACAGAGGGAGGAAGTCAACTAAACTCTACTATGCATTAAGACCACTGTTATCGAAGAAGGAACTGAAACAAGAAACAAAAGTAAGAATCCATAATGTAATAACTATCCCAACACTATTATACGCATGTGAAAATTGGACGATACAGAAGAAACACGCAGGGAAGATAGAAGCTATGGAAATGAAGCACTTACGAAGAATAGCTGGGAAAACAAAGTGGGATAGACTAACTAATAGAACAATAAGGGAAATGGTAGAACTGGAGTCAATAACGAGTAAGGTACAAAGAAAACAACTTAACTGGTTCGGTCACATGACAAGAATGAGCCCAGACAGACTGACTAGGAAAGTATGGGAAACAAAACACTATAAGAAAAGGAGAAGAGGACGACCTAGGAAGAAATGGATACAACAAATAGCAGAAATAGGAAAAGATAGAGGGAAAACAGTGAAGGAGATGAAGGAACTAGCTGAAAATAGAAAAGAATGGAAAAAATGGACGACTGGATAAGCAACCCAAATCCGACGCCCGCAAGGGTACAAGGAAGGGGAGAAAGAAAGAAAGAAAGTATTAGCAAGTATCTAATTCAAATTCATATGTTAACTCGTAAAATAAACGCTCTTAATCTATTGATCTTATTTGTAACTATGAAAGTGACCTGTATTATTAAATGCTGGCATAATAGAGAAACTGCTATGTTAACCATTAAAATAAATTCACTGTATGCATCATTCTCATTAGATAATAATGAACCCATTATTCCCTGTTGGGTGTTCGTGTATTCCTTTCAGACTTCCTTCTCACTTGCTATTTGGCCCACCTGTGTGATGGTCTTGCCTGTTTTCTGTTCTATACTTCGTCTCCATGTCATTCGCGGGTGTCCTCTACTTGTATACTTACCTTTGTGGATTCCTGTTCAGTACTTTTCTACAAATCTCATTTTTATTTTAACACAGCTTATTTCCGAATTAATATCCATTTGTTTTGAGCGTTCCCATAGCTCTTCCTTAAAGGTTATGAGACCAGTCGCATATGAATTGGAGCAAAAAAACATGCAATGCAATTTTATCTTTCTAAATTAAAATTTTGTAAATTAATACAACTAAAAGATATAGCTTAGTAGTATAACTTAGTATATGTATTACCCTGTAGTATTAACGATTAATCAACAATATGTTTATTAAAACCCATATCCTATTTTTTCATGCAACTGAAACAACATGCGTCTGCCCATTTGACCGCCAATTTGCAGTATTTGCTTTACTTGAGTCATAATTTACAACAATTCTGAACCATAAAGCAGCATACATTTCACGATTGAATGGAATACAAGCACTTGCACGCCAACAATTATTTAATATCACATACACTTCAGACTTCAAGCTTCTGTTCTGTAAGTCTTTTAATAGGTATAATCTTTTACAGCCATTTCACTTCCTAAATATGCGAACTCGTTGACGGACTTTATTGAATTTACAATTTTATTTCCTCTACAATTATACTCATACACTACTAGTCTTCTCAATGTTTATTTGCAAATCAATCTTTTTTAACTTTTCCTGTAAAGGCTGTAAATTGCTAATTTTGTCTTGTATAAGCTTTTCTGAATGAACTAATAAACAAATATCGTCGGCGAAGTCTAGGTCCTCTAGAGTTTCAAAGGCATTCCCCTGTATTCCTCATCGTTTCTTTCACATAACCTTCTTTAAAACATCATCGAAAACTATTAAGAACAGCAAGAGAGAGAAGACACCCCTGCCGTACACCATTTGTAGTTTGAAAAGCATCTCATAGTACTCCGTCGTGCATAACTCTCCAGTCTACATTCATACTTGTTTTAGGCTTTTTAAATTATATAGGTACTCTATTCACATGTCAAAATCCAATTAAAAACAATCCTTTATATCATGGTTAATATTTTTAAGTCAAGCTATGGGTAACTAGAAACAGTTAATAAAGCTACTAATGTCAAAACTATAAATTATAGGTTATACTTCGAACTGACTTAAGCAAAAATAAATAAAAGTTGACAGGTAACAAAAACGCAAGTTTTAAAAATTACGCTTTTGCGTTGTCCAACCTAGTAGTGACAAAAAAACCAATAGAAATTCAACAGCGCTACCATAAAACGTCATTTTTGACAATCTGGGATTATAGTGAACAGAGTATATTTATAATTTTCTGAGGTACGCCTCTGTTTTTGATTGATGTCCATAAGTTTTACGAAAGTCAATAAACGTTAAGTATAGTGAAATGTTAAATTCTAAGGTAGTTTAATTATGACTCTATGAGTTATATGATCAAGACGTGATTTACTTGGTCTACAACCACACTGCTTTTTTCGCAGTGCTCAGTCTATTACTGCTAAGAATGATTTTGTAGAAAATCTTATTTGTGACGTTCAGCAGTGTCTCCTGCCAGTTGTCATAATTTGTGAAGTCACTTCTTTCTTGGTAGCTTTATAATCATTGCAACCATCTAGTCTTTTGGAAACTGCTCCACTAGCCAGATCTTGTCCATTACTTGTTGCAATATATTCATAGTGACTTACACATCAATTTTCAATATTTCTACTGTAGACTGATCAATCCCTGCAGCTGTACCAGTTTTTAATTGCCTTTTCCAATTTCTTCCTCTGTAAGTGGATCGATGCTGATATTAAGCTCTGCTCTTTAATCTACATTTTCCTGAGAGCCAGTTGCATCTTGCTGCTCCGTATTTAAAATTTCCTCAAAATATTCCAACAATCTCGTTTTATATTCTATTCTTTTGTACAAATCAGTTTTGGAATAGTTTTTATTACCAGCTTCTTGCACGCTGAGAACTATAGTTCATGTAGAAAGTATCCGGAAAATAGTAGTTTGTATATCAAGGCACTGAAGTTTAACTTTTTATCACGAATGTGGATTTAGTTAATATAAACCACATGAAGGATAAAAAGGAACTTCAGTGCCGAGGAGTAACTACATTATGTTTTATTTGAAATCGATAGATCGTGAAATTACAACATTTTAACCAACATTTGTAGGTTATATTAACGTCGCTTGACGTTTATCTGTCGCCTCGCCACCAACAAAAAAGTCGTAAAACAATGGATTACTTTAAAGCCAATTTCTTGTATTTTAATGACGATTTTGAGGTACTTTAATGCCGATTTCAAATAAATTAGTTTTTTTAGCTTCTCGGAAATAAACATATTTGACATATAGGATTGTCTTTTGTTTTATCCATGACCTACTACCCTGACAACACACACAAAATTTTAGAGGCCCAGGACTTTCTAAAAGAAAGTTTCATGACATTTCTTAAAACTATAAAATTTCAGATACTTTCTAGACGTACCATATATCTTCTACGTACTTTCTTTTGTCTGCTTTAGTAGCTTTTTTATAGCTCTGCTGATCTTCACACACTATTCTTGTTCTTATTTCCTTTCGGTGCTCTTTGCTGCTAGTTTTTGTAATTTTATTTCTTTCCTTTCATTTATCATAGCCCACATTGAATCGCTTATCCATTTTTTCCTGCTGTAAATGCACTTAAATGTACTTGTTTACATTGTTGCCATACCGCTTCAACTGCTCCTTCTACAGTGGGCGCCAAAAAGCATTGGTCAGTTTCAATACCTAATAAAAACCCATACACTTCACCTATGGAATCAATGATAATTTCTTCATAAATCGGAAACTTGGGAGTTTTGTTTCAATGTTTGACATCCTCCGAAAGTGACAGTTTGGTGTGCTGTTTCACCGTCAAAGATTGTCGGGGCTCATTGTTTCGAGGAAATTGGTGAAACGGCAACGGTTACATCTCAAAGACATTACATGCTTTAAAGATCTTTTTATCGCAAATAGAGGAGATAGTAAATGAATATTGGTTTCAACAGGACGGTGCTACAAATTACACCGCAAGAATTAATACAAATCTCCTACGACAATCGTTTCCAAATAAACTGATTTCTTGCTATGGTGACCTTCATTAGCCCTCGAGATTGCAGGACATAACCACTCCTGATTTTTTCTTTGGGATTACTTGAAGAGCAGAGTATTTACAAGAAAGATAAGAAATCTGGAAAAGCTTAAAATGTTTATTCGGGAAAATATTGAAGCTATACTGCAGGATATGCGGCAACGTGTGATGAGAGATTTCGGCCACCGTTTAAAAGAGTGCATTCAACAAGAGGGGAGTCATTTAACCGACAGCATTTTTCATAAGTGAATCTCCCATTCTTAGTCTTTAAGAAATAGTTCTGATTAACTGTGTAATTTAAGCAAATAAATTGTTATTACAAATTGAAACTGACCAATGCTTTTTGGCGCTCACTGTATAAGTACACAACTTTTAAACTTTTCTCTAATTTCATTGTGTTTAGCTTTGTTAGTGTTATACTTTAAGTACCTCATTCTTAATTGTTTCTGTTTTTTCTTAGTAAAATGTAGTCATAAATAATGATCCATATCTGTCTCTGCACCTCTTCTATTTTGCATATCAAGTAATAGTTTTTCCAACTTTTGGGTTATACATATATGGTCAATTTGATTTTCTACATTTTACCCTGGCGATATCCATGTAGTCTTGTGGCAACCCTTTTATTTTAATATTTTTAGCTTATGTAGTCCAAAAATACTCAATAAATAATTTTCATTATTTTCAGAATGCCTTATTTCCCCATTAGGATAATTCTAACCATTTTTATTCCGTCTTAAATTATGAATTAATACAAGAGTTGGTAATTACAATTGCAGTCTATACTCTTTATGTAATAGCTACTGCCATCAGGGTTAGGATGATTTTTCCCAAAACCAGTGGGTTTTTTCGGGTAAAACCCACAGGGGTTTTACACTAAATGTGGGTTTTTTCAAAAATTGGCAAAGAAATGTGTTCTAAAGCTGTAAATAGTATCAAATCTTTCTTTAATAACAATTTTAATCATTTTTATACTGGAAAATCATTGAATGAGGGAATCCCCTTGAAGGAAGTATCTCAGAACCAATTGACAATAGAAGCCCCTTACTGTAGAACATAATTTGAGAAACCTACTTTAAGTAAACATATAACCACATTTACATGATTTACATACTTACAGAATGTTTATTTGTAGGTAAATTACAAATTACCCAAGTATTTACCTTTTAACTAAAAATAAAAATTAATATTCCTTCAGATTTTTTCATAGATCTCAATGCAAAAAGCAGTGAATTTATCTAAAAGAAAAAAACAGTGGACAGATAATTTTTGAAAAACCTTGGTGTTTTGCCAACCCTGACTGCTATACATTAATAATGTTTTTGTACATCACAATATGCATAACTAAATTTATTTTAAAATACTGTTATTTTTTATGAATTTCCTTCTATAGGGAAATAAACCACACTCCAACTAAAATAAAAGGGAAAGCAGTCGCCGAAGGCATGATGCTAACCAAATCATCCAGTACACCGTTTCGGGAGAGATAATCAACGGTTCTAACCCGCCGAGTCTCAGGCTAAACTCACTTATTTTAAGAACCAACTGAGTTTAGTAACAAACAAAATTATTATAACATCACTATTAACAAAAGTAAATATTGAATTTTTTTTTATTTATCTAATATTAGATTACAATTATTTTAACTAGCTTTTTAGCGCGTCACACAGATGGCCTAATTGTAATTAAAATAGTCGTTGGATTTTTCAAATTTAATTGTAAATAAAGAACCTTGCACACACATAGCAGTAAAGTTTGTGCCGTTGCTGCTATGTCTACATATAAGGATGAATTTTGAGTTAAGCTTAGCAATAAAAGCAAGTGTTTATCTAATATTAACGTTGTAACTTGTTAATAAAACAGCTAGCTCATAACAGAAAGCCAGAAAGGGTTTGTACGCAAAACGAAAATAAGTACACCCTATTGCTACCAAGTGACTATAAATGATTGAATTTTTTTTTATTAGGTTGGCACTGTTTATGTTGGTGGAACTGTAAGTCTATGTCAAATTCGATGTTAGCAGGTTAGGTTTTGCGTCAGTTTTGACATAGAATGACGCAAAACCTAACCTGCGAACATTGAATTTGACATAGACTTACAGTGCCACCAACATAAACAGTGCCAACCTAAGAAAAAAAAATTCAATCATTTATAGTCACCCGGTATAAGCAGCAACAAACTAAAGATTCAATTCTAAACTTACTGTGACCAATATCATAGTACCATTTGAGATAATCAAGATACAATTAAAGGAATTGGCTGTAAAGGAAAGAGCAAAGTAAATAATCAGCAACAGACGAATTCGAATGCACCAAATATTGTATTGGGATTGAAAATTGTTAAATGGTAACAATAAGAAAAATAAGGCCACAGTGGCACATTGTTTACCACAGACCAGGTATAAGTTGCAACAAATTAAGAGAGTTAAACACTAAAATGAAATTACAGTAAACCAGTAATCAATGAATAAGGACAGCAAATATTGAACTATAATAAAAAGCAGTAATATCAACGAGTATGTAATAATACAGTACCTTCAGAAATGACTGAACGTTAATTAAGGACGTATGTAGGCAACCCATTTAACAGGAGTTGATACTACTGTAAACATTTTAGTTTTCGTGGCGTCCGAGTGGGTACTGGGGGTAAACACTTGTTACCATTTTATTAATTTCTTATTCAGTGAAAATAAATAACACTCAAATCAACCTAGCTCTTATGAAAACAGTCTTAATTATTCAAAATCATAAAATGTTACCACACAAGGAATAAACTAAAGTAAATTGGAATAATCTTATACATTTTTTGTTATAAAAATTTTATTGAAACTAAATTTATTCAAGTGTCTTCATGTAAAGTGGAAACTCCAATTTCACTCACATCAATTCAATTTTCAGTTAGTTTTAGGATAAAATAGTACATTTCACTTAACATAAGTAATTTGCCTATTTTACACTAAATGCTGTTTAAGGGACTACCCCGCTCCCGGCATCAACAAATAACGATAACTACTGAAGAATTAACTGGAAAACAGGAAACACTTATCTTATTGTACGAAGTTATGGTGAATTGATCACTACAGCCAACTGACAGCCGACTTAAAACACGCCACAATAAGGATACAGAGATTGTCTATAAAAATTGTTGGAAATGTTGACCATTATGTTGTAAACACAAATTAATCTGTCGTTTCATATTATCACTTATATTTTCATTAAACTACTGGCAATATTGCATTCGTGATCATTTTCAAATAATTCTTGAACCTCTGTTATCTTATATGGATACATGTGGAGATTTTTCCTTATGACACGATCCAACAGAAATACCTAAGTATAAAGGAATATATGCATAAATTACGCTGTAAATGAGAAATTTATTGTTTACATACCACTTTGGGCAGCCAATGTGGAAACTGATTTGTGCTGGATTAGTTGCATTCGATTATTAATGTCAGCTACCTTTTCTTGGCTTAAAACAGTAGGTTGCCTGTTGATTTACTTTTGCAGATGCAGCTTTGTCTTTGAAGCGGTAAATAATAATCCGCTTATGGTGAGCGAAAATATAACACAGCATGTGTAGCCATCATCAAATAGTTAAAATAAATGACGCCAAAATAATGACCATTCAAAAACGTTCTATCATTTATGAAGGCACTGTATAATAATAATAATAATAATAATAACAATCCAATTACATAAACACAAAACTGTTAACTTTATGATAATCATTTTCTTTAAAATATCTTCAATATAAAATCAAACTAAATTCAAACTAAATTCAGACACATTTCAGCACAACATCGACTGCGTGATACACTTTGCTGCAATAAAGGCCGTTGGGGAATCGATGGAATACCCTTTACTGTATTACAAGAACAACCTCGTTGGAATGTTAAATTTACTAGAGGTAACAACATCAAATCATATTGTACAACTAATTTACATCAATTTGCTTTACAGGTAATGGAAAGGCATGAATGTTATCAACTTGTATTTTCAAGTTCATGCACCATCTATGGTGAGCCGACTCAACTGCCCATCACTGAACACCACAGCATTGGTGGAAATATCACTAATGTGTATGGAAAAACCAAATACTTTATTGAAGAAATGCTTTCTGACATATCACATGCTAACGAGGCGAGTTTTATAAAAGGCAAAGTAAAGCAACTCTATAACCAATTTTTACAGAAATGGAATATAATAGCTCTCCGCTACTTTAACCCTGTGGGTGCACATCCATCGGGTTTGATAGGAGAAGACCCAACCAAAGCATTTACTAACATAATGCCTTTTATTGCACAAGTTGCCATTGGGCACAAGCCAGTTCTTACAATATTTGGAGGGGATTACAGCACAGTAGATGGAACAGGTGATTACTATTATCAGTTATTTGAAATTGAATTAGTGAATTTCGGAGTATTAACACTAGCATTTCTTAGGTGTAAGAGATTATATTCACGTTATGGATTTGGCCACTGGTCATGTCGCTGCGCTGAGAAAGCTACGCAGAGAACACCATAAACTAAAGGCAAGTGTTTCAGGTATGTTTAGTTCTATCCTGTCTTCTCGTAGGTATCTTTAACTCTTTCTTTTACTGGATGCTAATACTATTTTCTGCGTAACTATCTCAATTTTTCTGTGAGCCTAACATCAAGTAGTAACAACTCAAAAGGTTCTAGTAAATATCAACTACTAAAATTCGGTAGATTTGATCTAAAAAAAAAAATTTTACGTTCCACAACTGCTGTTGTTGAATAGCATAATCAATTTGTTACAATACAAAACCGATTTTAAGACACCTCGGGGTGCGAGACTGCCAGTAAAACATATCACATCTGGGAAATGCCATTGCTTGCCCTAAACACTCATGAACAGGCTAAAAAAACCACGGCTGAAACGCTCAGTGAGATGGGCGGAGTCCTTTGACATATACAGGGTGTTGAGAAATAAAGGGGGCGCCACGAGTTTCGCACGCAGGTTTAGCAGAAACTCGAAGAGCAAAGAAGGGTCGGATGGGTTTATAGCTTTGGTGCTCCCTGAAGTCGGCAGCAAGAGCGTTGGAACTTACCTTGTCGCTCACAAGATTCGGCCAGGATCCGCTGCACACAAATCATACACAGGGTGCCACATTGGCAATAGCATAACAAAGCACAACAATTATGTAAGTCAAAACATCAATAAAGAAAACACAACGTTAACATTTAACAAATAGGGTCTATTGGGCTTTTAACACACAAATATTAGTGAGTTTACAGCTATGGGTGCATCTTAATTGTTAAGAAAAAGGGGTTAGTAAACATTTAAAATTACTTAGCGAAAACACAGACAATAATGGCATTAAAATCGTGAGTTTGACGGTAACTAAAATTTTTGACAGCAACATAAAACAACTTCCAGGTGTGTTGCCCAGTAGCAGAATGCGCTGGTACTTTTACACAGAAAATGGGCGAGGCCCTACAACTTTAATTCTAAGCGTGAGCCCACCAAAAGGGTAATGCTCACATGCTAAAGAAAATGTAAAATGCGAGCAAATTTTCGCTAAATAAATACGTAATCAAAAGCATGAGCTGTACACAACTGATATTCACGCCACCACTGGTATGCAATACTGCAGCATCGGAAGTGCAGTTCATAAACACGTAGGGCTCGAAGCCTTGATAACGCACACTTAATCGGCGCTTGGTGATTTCGACATGTGGCCCGCACAGATAAATTTTCTACAAAGTACAATACCTGAATTTTATGGCTTCTCCTAGGCGATGTTCCAAACGTCTCCAGCTGTCTGATGGGAAGCTTTTCCAAAGCTACGGAAATGGGGTTGAACTTGATTGCGGTAATGTTGCTAGATGCAACACGGCCAGAAATAGATTCTAAAATTTGGCGTTACGGTACCCAGCAGGTTTCTCGTTAAGACCGAAAATATATTCGGGAAGCACTTGAAAAGCACCGAAATACATGCAGATTGCTCAGGGGTTATGTCGTCCTCCGTTAAATAATTCGCTCGGGGCGGTTAGAGGGTCCAGAAGCCAAAAACGGAATGATAAGGGGATAACAACACGGCTTCATGGAGTTGCCACAAAAAGCAGGAAACTATCACATAGCGACTTGCACTTCTGGCGTTCTGGGCACGAGTCTTTTTAAATAACGAGAACTCACTTATCGAGAAATTTTACCCACGCCGTATGCACACACAACATAACCAAACAGGAGCCGTCCACCCCCCAAGGCTCAGGCTGCACAGGGCTGTGAAAAACACCACACTTCAAAACTGGTTGTTAATATGACCAAGGTTCGTGACAGAAAACTCTTGGGAGTGACGCTGCAGCTCAAAAAAATTCCGGGGAGGGGCTGTTCGTTCACGCCTAAAAACTACCGATTGATATTCAACTGTTGCACCAGCCAGACGAAAACGAGAACATTCATTCTCTCTCATTCCTGCTCACACAAACTTCTAAATTGAGCGAAATAATTCCTGCTGGAATTGCATCTACAGACCGGATCGATAACGGACACCTGCATTAAGCCTCGAAAAATTCGCCAAGCCTGCACAAATGTGGTTGTACAGCGTGCGTCAGAATTAGACTACAATACAGAAATCCTCGACTGTTCCTAACAAATTCTCCTATGAATTTCTTGAGGAGGCAGCCCCTCGATTGCTAAAAATTGGGTTATAGGTCGTTGATCTGGTTTGAACGGACTTTTATTGTAAGAGGCATTTTAAAAATCGTTATAATTGAATATAACTGCAATTCAGTTGAACCAGCCTTGTACATTATCACTAATCTAATTTATTTAAACCTTTATTGTTTATGATTGATGTAACTCAAAATTGGAAACATTCCAAAATCTGTACTTTCTCATTTTGCAAAAGACTATAAAAACGTTTGTATAAAATATAAAACATAAAGGAAAAAATCCTTTCCCCTCAGCACATTAATACCTCGTAAGAAAGATAATGTTTTCCTCTAGTTATATAAATAGTGATTAAGTAAAAGGTAGGATGAAGGAACAAATAAAAAAAAGCCATCATAAAAAAGTGAAAATTAAAGTAAATAAAGTTAATTGTCTATGACAAAATTATCAATCAGTGATTATGACAGCAATGTTTTACGATTGACCATTAAATAAGTAAGTACTCTAATATAACCTTGGTTCTCACTATTCATCCATAAATTCATGTTACTTAACTGTTATTACAAGGTATAACAAACGATGTCAAGGCTTTTGTTTTAGATAACCGCAATATTGACTTACAAAAAAGGTTACGTTCAGGGTAGTCTTCAAAAATGTTCTTCTACCATACCTATATCAGTTACTTAGCTATTAATACTAAAGTATAACAAAATAAAAACTTAGATACTACACTTAAACATCTTATTTTCTTATTTTTAGTAATTAAAGCTTTCCATTTACTTTCTTATGATTTTTATAATATTAAATAATGATTTTAGGCATTCAATCTTGGCACAGGACATGGCGTATCCGTGCTTCAGCTGGTTAAAACCTTTGAAAAAGTGACAGGATCGGCAGTTCCATATAAAATAATTGAACGACGAGAGGGCGATATAACCGCCATGTTCGCCAATGCTGAGCTTGCAGAAGAAGAACTGGGATGGAAAGCCAAGCATACTCTTGAAGAAATGTGTAAGTAATTTGTAACGTAATTCTATAAGTGGACATTTCATGCATCGTCAATTTCAGGTATTGATTTTTGGAGATGGCAAACAATGAATCCCCATGGATATCGAGGTCAGAAAGAAATTAAAATTACAAATGGGCATTAACATTTCTTGTGCGCCAGTTTTATTCGCATATATACAGTTTTATATAATAAAATATTTAATTTTTTACCTATCCGTAGTTTTATTTTTCATTGAAACCTGCGGTGTTACATTTAATTCATACAAACTTTCATGCTGGAATTTGATGGCCTCTAATCCCCAACTTGTGCAGTTTGGAAGTAAGTATCTGGCAAACAATTCAAGGCACTGAGGGTTTTTCGGCAGGTATGGACTTAGAAGTTCTAAAAAATTCATTATAATTATCGTTGGTATATATAAAAAACAGTTTGATTACCTATCAATGGTGGTTTATGAGAATGTAAGGCACTTGGAATACTGACAACTAGTTTTCCATCTAAAGAAAAGATTTCCTGCTTGGTATTCCGACAACCAATTATAATTTGCTCAAACGGCTGCTTGCCTGGTGGTTCCGAAAATCTGCAGATTGGTTCTCCTGACCTGGTTATCTAAAAGATTACTTTCAATATTTAAAAAAATCCTTGTCAATAATAACTAGGGTTGTCATACATCAAGGAACTGCAATTGGGACATTCCACTTATCAAGACGTGAAAACCAAATCACTACATGTTATTATTCTGCATACCTACAACTAGAGGATTTTGAAAATGGTCAGATAAAATTCAATTCAAAACCCTTTGAATAGCAGGAGAGAACCATCTTGTTTTAGTGACTAAATAAATCTCAATATTGCAAATCCCAATTTTTCAGAACGTATGGCAACTCCAATAGTACTCACCTTTAGCCAATACCACTTTACTGTAGACTGTATATTCCACTTTGGAAAAATTGTGCTCTGCAATGCATCCAGATGAAGCAATGAATTTGTACACCACACAACTAACAAGCCGTCATTATCCAATAATCTTTCTATCGGTATCTCTTTCAACGTATCATTATACATCATCTGGTAACCATGATTGGTTTTTGCTTTTTTTCTTCGAATGTATTTATTCCACCATGGCGGATCTATCAATATTAAATCATATTTGATATCTAATACATAACGTTCAATGTCTGCAATATCTTTGCAATAAAATTTGCAGTTGGAAGGAAATATAAAATTGGAATTATTTATGGTAATATATTTTGCTTCGCCTCTATTTTCTCCTGTAGTATTTATAACTGCAACCTTCTCTGATTCATCATATACTTTTTGAGATAATTGTATGGCTCGATCATTGTTCACCTGTATGTCTTCTACAGCATCGGGCTGGAGTAAATGGCAAATTTCAATTCGCAAAGTTTGATATGCATTTTGAATGTGCTCAATCTAAAAAAATATTGTTTGAGATAGTTAAGTGAATAATAATATTCAAGCCTTACCGTCTGTCTTAATTGTTTAAATGACTCGAAACTGCAGTCTTGATGTTTTTGCTTCCTTTTACGTTTGCCCTGCTCCAGCTTGCGAAATGGTTGTTGAATTTCAAAAAGGCTGCTGACAATCTTGTGAGACTGCACTTTCCCATCGTCAATTACTTTTAGGTAATAACTATTAATTAATTTTTCGTGAGAAATAAACCATCCCTGCTCAGAAGTGTGTAAAATACTCATAATTCAGGACATAACCTAAAATTCCACTCGGCATTCCTCAAACTGTATTTTAATTTACACCCTTGAGACTAGGTAATAGAAATAATGAACAATTTCACACAAAAATATTTGATTTATACGTGTTAAAACTACCACTTCTGAAACGTTATACATGGTGTTTCAAAAAAAAAAAATGTTACTGTCCTTGAGGCAGAAATTCTAAACAATTTATTTATTTATCCACAATCACCTTATAATTGAAGTTTTATCCACACTTATGAACCGTCTAAAGTACCACTTTATCCACTAGCGGAATAATGAAATTACTTTATTCCACTAGTAGATAAAACCATGTCACTTACTACTGCATTGTTGGTAGCACTGTCAAGCTATGCCAAATTCGAAATTTGTAGGTTAAGTTTTGCGTCAGTCTGTGTCAAATAACAAACAAAACTTAACCTATTAACCTCTCGAATTTGACATAGACTGACAATACACTTCAGTACTGCCAAACGTATAACATTTAATCTTTCGGTACTTTCCAAATTGTCAATACAAAACGTATGTGTTTTTAGATCTTTATTGAGTTGTTGGATAAAACGTTGTATTGAATTCGTGTTTTAGTTGAGTTTTATCCACTTAAGAAAATTAAACGCTCGAACTGCGTGCTCGCGTTTAAACATCCTTGCGTGGATAAAACACCATCTAAAACACTTATACAATAAATAACTATTATTTGATCCACAAACACTCCACAACTCACATATTATTTAGCATAATTGCACTCAGTTGTATTATGTAGGCCATAAACCCCTAGAGTTTTACAGCCATAAAACCCTAGGGTTTTATTTTGTTTGAAACATTGTCAAGCTCTGTCAAATTCGAGATTTGCAGGTTGTGCGTCAGTCTGTGTCAAATAGCAAAGAAAATCTAATCTATTAACCTTGAATTTAACAGACTGACAATACACTTCAGTACTGCCAAACGTATAACACGAATCACAAGCGACTTATTATTCTTATATATATTTCTAAAAGTCCTGACTGACTCACTGACTCATCAACGCCCAGCCCAAACCCTTGGACCTAGAAAGCTGAAATTTTGCACAGAGGTTCCCTTTATGATGTATACAAGGAATAAGAAAGGATATTTCGAAATTCAACCCCTAAAGGGGTAAAATGGGGGTTCCAATTTTGTATGGAAAAATAATATTAAATAGACATTTCGACTTGAAACTTCGTAGGAGTACTCCTAAAAACAAATAATCAAACACGTATTTCGTAATTTTCCGAAAATCAACCCCTTAGGGGGTGAAATGGGGTAAGTAAGCCTAAAAATCGATATGGGTGTCGTTATTGAGGTTTTTTGGGACGTTGATTGCGAAAATTACATTTATTTTTAAGTCCAAGACGGTGAACATGACATAAGGGAAGAAACGCGACGGGACTAGACTGGACGGAACGGGACGGACTGGACGGGACGGGACTGAGCGGGACGGGACTGGACGGGAAGGGAAGGGACGGAACGGGACGGGACGGGGCAAAGCGGGACGGGGCGGGGCGGGACGGGTCGGGGCGGGGCGGGACGGACGGGACGGAAAGGGAAGGAAAAGGATGGGATGGAAGGGGAGGGGATGGGATGGAAGGGGAGGGGCGGGACGGGAGGGAAAGGGACGGGAGGGACGGGAAGGGTCGAGACGGGGCGGGGCGGGGCGGAACGGGATGATACGGAAAGGAAAGAGAAGGAATGGGATGGAAGGGGAAGGGACGGGACGGGACGGGAAGGGACGGGACTGGACGGGACGGGACTGAACAGGAAGGGACTGGACGGAAAAGGAAGGGACGGGACGAAAAGGAACGAGACGGGACGGGACGGAAAGGGAAGGGAAGGGAAGGAATGGGATGGAAGGGGAGAGGACGGGACGGGACGAGACGGGACGGGACGGGACGGGACGGAATGGGACGGTACGGAGACGGGGACGGAGAAAGGGACGGGGACGGGGATAGGATGGGATGGAATGACAGAAAATAATTAGTCATTATTTAATACACAAATAACGAACCTCGCGCGAACGAAGTCGCGGGTAAAAGCTAGTAAATTATAATGATCGAAAACTTTCATATGCGTACCTACTGTTATTGTTTATTGTCTAGGATTAACGTAAACGTATCAAAATAATGCATTTTGAAGCTCGAAAACACGTCGAAAATAGTTATCGTGAGCATAAAACAGGCGCTTTTGGCCCATGGCGTGAAAATAAACATGCTAAAAACCAAAAACAGCATGTTAGGCCTCTGGTACAGTTGGAGAATTAATATTAGTTTCCATCTTGCAATAATTCTTTTGTTTTATTCATCATTTAATCATAAAAAATTGAAACTAACAATGTTAAAATGGCTGCGTGTGTTGACAACCGCCGTCACGTAGGTTCATACCATTTGATTCTTCTGCTAAACTCTCAAAATTCAAATGACTACATGGATACAATTGCCGGCCGGACTACCTGAGTGGAGTATTAAAAAGGCAAAACGGACGCCAACGAATCTTTTAACTAACGACAATGTATCTAGGTATCACAGGGCATTCTTAAAGTTAAAATAGCACAATAACCTGAAATAAAACATACGAATAAGGTAGCAATAACAATAAACACGACAAAGTACCCATATCGCAGTATAATAATCGCATATTAAATTGCATATAGGCCAGTACAAGGTACAGGTGAATATTCAAAAATAATGTCCTAAATATATGCAACAAAATCTGGTGTGATACATGCACACAACTTCCTTTTACAGTGATCTTATAATTACCCAAAATTTGATTTTGAATTTTTAAGCTTTGGTAAAAAATATTCAAAAATTACAAATTGTACAGAAACCGTACAAAATAGAGCGTTAGTTCAAGATACACATTTTCTCTAAAATTTTAAGCTGAATTCAAAAATGTAATAATACACCGGGTGTTCTATTTAAAATAAGAGTTAATAAAAAAAACAAAAGAAACCCATCTTAGAGACATGCAACCCTGTACAAAAAAATCATTATAAGTCGGACCAGTTCATTACAAGCGTTGGCAAAAAGATAAAACTAAATCTGTACATTATCGAGGTGAACCTTCAGTAAACAAAGATTCCTGCTTCATATGCCATAAAGATCAGAATATTAAAGGCAACCGAAAAGTAATATTAATTTCAACGGTATCGTTACAAAATAAAATTTAGAGAAAAGCAATAGACTTAAATGATGTACACTGTGGGCCAAATTAAAGTATTAGGTACATTTTTTAGAGTTTTATGGATTTTTTGTTTTTCAGCCAATTATGTTGATTTTTGGATGTAGCGTAGTTGCAGTATTTCTGATGATGGTTTGACAAAAGAAAGTTTTATTTGCAGGGTGGACGAAAAGACATTTTAGTTTTTGTGGAGCGGTGCATTTAAGGTCATTGCAGGGGTTTATATGAGGATCTTCTTCTTATTCTTCAAGAAGGTGTTACATCGTGCAAAACGTTTCGGGCCCTGACGGAAAATACAATCCTTTGTTATTTTCACCAATATTTTAATAGTATAGTATTATACGAGCATATAATGGATGCTATTATTATACGACGATGGCGTTTAAATAACGAGCGAGCGAAGCGAGCGAGTTGTTTAAGCCATCTGAGTGTAATAATAGCTATTATATGCGAGTGAAATACGCTATTTCATTTACAACTACTTTATTTTAATCTCCATTCCATAAAATTTTTGTATGCGATATCATAAGTTTTCTTCGACTTTTATGGGAGTAAATTTTGTGTAGCTTGTTTGGCGGCTTCGCGTACTTCAGGGGGAGTACAGCACAGTAATATATATCATAATTGACAAATAATTACAAAATAACAACGGCATTGTTTAATAGTTGTAAATAAATAGTTTATTTGTAATACTTTTGTTTAGAGTTCGTACAATTTGAAAGCAAAAATTGCTTCTATTGAATGTCGAAACATTCGAAGAATAAGGGACGCATCAAGTTATCCGTGATCGTAAATTTGACATTTTAATTAGTTTAATGATACAGGGTGTGGTTTTAAGTAAAAAAATATTATCCTCTAGATTCTCGCATATGCCTCGCAAAAACTAAAATTTGTTTTGGTCCACGCTAAAATCAACAGCAGTGATTGAAAATAAAAAACAAAGGTTTCATCAGTTGGATCAGAAAAAAATTCATTATAATACTTGTTTGCTTGCATAGCAGATTAAAGGCGCAAGGCCCCAAAAGCGAACATCTTGCATAGTTTCACATCGAAAACCGGTATCAGCGGGATTGTCTGAATCTAAAAACATATAAACTAAAAACTTGCTACAGACTGCAGTCCTTTGTGATTCATTAAAGGAAGAGCTTGGTCAAATATTCAGCGGCAAATGGCTATTAAATTAGCAATTGCCTTCCTGCTGTTTTTCGGCGAAGCTGTCTCAGGTAACATATTTTTACAAGTTTCGATTTTAATCAGGGATTTGCTACTTCATTTATTTAATTAAATTAACCTGTCATAATTAGATTTCAGTTCTATTTGTTGTTTACAACTATACAATTATAAACTCAACATTAATTCATGATTTTCTATTTATTACTTTAATTTCATTTATATTGAAACAGCATACAAGGTGTTAAAGAAAAAACTAACAACCTTTAGTGGGGATAGTACTAAAATAAAAAGTTCCAATGAACATAGATCCGGAAATGCGCCTTAACGCAACTACAGCCCTGAGAAGGGTTAGCAAGAATTTTAATTAATTAAAATAATATCGAAAAAGCAAATTTGGTGTAATTTGACGATTACACGATTACACGATTTTGTATGCTGCATCAGACGGCCTTGTGTTACGTTTTTACGTTCGGGCTATTTAAAAATTAGTGACACAATCGGTAAATTTAACCAAATTCGCAGCTCTAATCTCCGTTACGATGGACTGTAATACAAGGGTCCGAATTTAGGAATGCTCAACGAGAAGGGGTGGGTTTTTTAATACCTTAGGATTAGGACTACAATTCCATTAAAAGAGGTAAAACATGTTAAACAATTCAGACGCCACCACTTTCGGACTAAATCGGGAAAATCAGCAACACAGCTAGGCCCACTTTGAAGGTGGAAGGAAGTGGGCCCAGCTTTCTACTTCTGCTTCCTACCTTTCGTCACATTTGTTTACAGTTTGGAGTTGCCTGATTTCACGATACAGAAAAATCCCTTGGCTAAACATTTCACGACACTTGACACAGGGCTTGACGACAACTAACATACAGTTTTACTAATTTTCGACTTTCGACGAGGCCAAAGCCTCGTCGGAATCAACGACCCACACCTCTGAACGTTCTGCGTGCCCGCCGATGATTGAAACTTCAGCCAATAATGCGGGAACGGAATAACTAGGAGCGTGCGTGACTTAAACGCGTTCTTTGTTCCACCCACGAGCCTCGCGGGAAAATTCCAACACGCTGATAAAATCCTGACTAAGCAGATGCTTGTGCCTGCGGGAAAGTTTTGGACCGTCAGGCAACGGCGAAATTCTTAGAATGCGATAAGACAGATTACAACATCCAGGCAGAGTGCGAGAAAAAAGCTTAATTCATACCACGCCGGAATAAACTTGAATTGATCCTAAAATAAACTGCGTAGCGTTAGCGTTTCAACGGGCGGAAAAAAAGATCGTATGGAGTAAAAGTTTGACTACACTACTGAGCTATAAACTTGGGCTTAAATTATGCGGAAAAAATACAGGAAAGCGCTAAATTTTGAAATTTTTTCACAAGGTACCTGAAGTGTGATTTTAATTCATAAATTCAAATTATTTTTCTCTTTAAAAAGAGATTCATTCATTAAAATATACAAAGCAAAGTTATTAATTAAAGACAAGGTACCACTGGTCGGCCGCATTATGCGTGTAGTCAAGAAAACATTGACCTTGTGAATGACAGGATCAGATAAGATCGTCGATTGACAACAAGACGTGTAGCGGAGATGACAGGCCTTTCAAATGGTACGATTGGAACCATAATAAATGACTGTTTAGGGCTTCAATAAGGTATCAGTATGATGGGTACCCCGAATGTTGACGCCCGAACAAAAGCGTGTGAAAGTCACTTCTTCAATAGCCAATTTAGCCTTGTTTAACCGCAATTCTAAACGTTACTCGATCGGTTTGTTACGGTTGATAAAACTTGGGTTCATCACTTCGATCCCGAGTGCAAACAACAAAATATGAAGTGGCGTTATCCAGGATCTCCACCTCCACGCAAATTTTGTGTACAAGCTTCGGCGGGCAAGATAAGGGCTAGAGTTTTTTGGGATGCCGAAGGAATTTTACTGGTAGATTTTTTGGAATGGGGTGACACAATCACTGGTCAATATTATGCAGCATTAGTTACAAAACTTCGTGATTGCATTAAAGAAAAAAGAAGAGGAAAACTGTCACGTGGAATTCTCTTGCATCAAGACAACGCCCCAGTTCATAAGAGCCTTATTTCTATGAATGCAATTCAAGACGCTGGATTTGAAGTTATGCAGCAGACATCCTACTCCCCAGACTTAGCTCCCAGTGATTTTTATTTATTGCCAAAGCTAAAGCAGAGTATTCGGGGAACAAAATTTGAGAGCGATGACGCTGTTATGACAGCAGTGCAGGACTTCTTCTGTGAACAAGACTCCAAGTTTTTCAAAAAAGGTGTTGCTATGCTTGAACATAAGTGGAATAAGTGTCTTCGCGTTCGAGGGGATTATGTTGAAAAACTAGCTGAAACCCGCGGCATATGCCGCATTTAAAATATATTTAAAAAGTTTGTTTACAAAAACCAGAAAATAGAAATGGTCGAATGCAACTGTGGTACTTTTAGTTGTGTAAACACGGCTTGTAGTCTTCTGCATTATTATATGTATATGATAGTGTTGTATTCTATATACAATAAATACTGTACATTCCTCGTACTTTACTAAGTCACTTCCCGGATTTATAACGTAAATAACTATTGGAAAATCGAGGCTCATAGAACCGAGATTTCCTAAGCATTTGAGACCAGAAACGTCACTTACAGTTGGCGGTTAGTACATTTTTTGTACAATACCTCTGAAAAAAAAATCATGAGTTAACATTGAATTATTGACATGTCAAAATGGCATTTTTATGTGTTAATAAATTAGGTAGTCAAAAACTGTAAGAAAAGCTTAATAGATAAACAATTGAGTAGCTTATTTCCAAAACCCCTAAGCCGATTTGAATAAATTTTATAAGAAAATCGTACGACACTTATTAATGACCAATAGAAAAATTAGTTCACGGGCCGTAACCAAGACAACAACAAAAATTTCTTGGAAAATTTTGTAGGTAGACCAACCTAACCCTGAGGGTTTGTGTTGTTACGATTTTCTTACCGAATCTGCATTCGAGCATTAATTCATTTCCGGAAATTAGTTTTCGTGCATTCCAACAACGTCCTAATTTGCCCTCGCGTCCCGCTCGGGTAAATTAATACGACGTTGTTGGAATGCACTCAAAAAATTTCCGGAAAGAAGTAATGCTCTTATGAGATTATATGTGAAACTAAAAAGATTGATGCTTTGTCTATTTATGACCTTAAGGAATTACTACTGATTTTTGTGAGTAATTATTAATATGTCTATACTGTACAAGTCAGGACTTAAAAAAATCAAAATAGTTTAGAGTTAGCTGATTTTGAAATAGCTATTTGTACAATAAGTTGGGAAAAGTGATGTTTTTCCGTTTTAGACATGAGATTTTTTTTCGAGGCGTTAGCCGAATCGAAGAATTCCTAACCGGATTTAACAAATATGTTTGCATTTAATAACGTTTGTTACAAATGTATGCTGTACGTGCGCACTGTAAATAGGCTGCAGTTAAAAAAACTACATTAAATTTGGTGTTGAAAATACTTTCAAAAATTATAATTTGCATTGGTCATCTCTAAAGGTGCTATTATAAATTTTCCTAAGTTTTGTAATATTTAGTTCACATGCGACATATTGCTTTTTAGGCTTATCCCAGAAGTAATGTGTAACCGTGAAAGATATTATAAAATTTCTAATATTGTTTTTAATATGTTGCAGTAAAATTCGGGGTTTGTGTTATTTTACATACAAACTTGTTTTAATATAAAGGTATCTTTTGTATATTATTTTATCTACGACCACTACTAAAAGTAGGCCTTTTAACGCTAGCTTGTTTCACTAAAAGTGACGTTTTATAGTTTAGCGTGGTTAAAGAAATCAGCTGTTTACTTTAAGCGCATGTGTGGTATAAAGTGAAGTGAGGTTATAAAAACTACAATTTCGAACTGGAAGTGAAGTTGTAAAGTTATTCTAGTTACTTTTTGCGTTATAGGTAAACTGTTTTTGAAATAATTAAAGCGTTATGTAATGAATACAGTCAGATGTGTAGTATTAATAATTACCTTTCGTAACTGACCTTGACAGTAAGTAGTGTAGCTAGGGGCGTTCTGGACCACATTTGACCTTGAACTTTTTTCAAGGTCACGGGACTAGCCGAGGTCAAGGTCATTGGCCTAGTCGGGGTCATTGACCTCGGTCGCTTCCGGGAATTTTTTGGCCGAGGTCAAGGTCACAGGCCTAGCCGGTGGGCGTGGCCTAGTCGGGGTCATTGACCTTGGTCACTTCCGGGAATTTTTTTGGGTTAAAAGTGTAGTTTTTGAAATTTTCCCACGCTCGAGCGTCTGGGATGCAGACATGTTCATTCTTGCAGGATGTTATCAGTAAATCAGAAGCTATCAACATTTTCTCAGGCTCGACCGGATGTGAGTCATCGTCTGAGTACGCAGTCTATTCTTGCAGGATGTTGTTGAACAATGGCATCCCTTGTTTTAAAATCAGCACGATAATTGGACAATGAAGCCATTGTTGTCTGGAGATTAAAATGTTCAAAGCTGTTAAAAATTGAACAATGAAAGCCATTGTTTGAGAAATCTGCACGATAATTGGACAATGAAGCCATTGTTGTCTGGAGGAATTTTTTGCTGACCTCCATTATCAGATTTTTTGCAGTCCAACACACTACTAAAGCTTTATTATTTGATGAATACCTACTATGTTAAATAGTATATTTCTAAAAAGTATTTGTCGTTAACTTCCAATTTCATTTCAGATATTAAATTAAGTTGAAATCCTACTGTTTCCCCTGGAGAAATTTTTGCTGGCAGCCACTATAATATAGGTAAGAAAGAGGGGTTGGGTTGCTATTCGACTAACCTCTTTCAACTACCTGTTTGAGAAAATGTGCAAGGTTGCTAAAAAATAAACCGAATTAATTGTGGTCTAATAGTATATATCGAATTATTTCCAGCTAAAAAGATGCAATATAAAAATCCAAACCATTTTAAATAACTTGTTAGGTTTTTGTTTTATTACGCGTTCGACGAGATGTATGTCTGGATATTTAACTCGAATAGGCCGATTGGAAGCATCTTTTAGTAGATAGGTAATGTGTTCGATCCCACTGGAGGACTGTTTAAGCGGTAGACAGTATATAACAAAGTGTTGCGGTCTTAGAGACATTGGGAAATCTGCAACATTGTTTGTAAGCAAAGTAAATATTAAGTGTTTTTTCCAGTACTTTATTAAATACACAGTCTCGAGCCGATAGTTATATATTTCGCTTGGATTTATGTACAGCACCCCCTCGCTTTAGAAATAAGCAAGTTCCTAAAGAAATATTATGATGCTGTAGAGATTTACACGTTACAGGTGTGTATAAAAATTACGTATTTATTAAATATTACTGTTAACAAAGCTGTTAAACGTATGATACAGGCAGTTATTAATTAGAGTGGTGGTTTAATTTTATCATTGGAATTTCGGTTTCTTACAACGGTATTTGTAAATCATTCGTAAGTAGTCCACCGATACACATTTATTTACGTTATGCATGTGCAGACTTGCTTGTTATGCAAGGTCGTTGACTTATCGTATGCAGTGTAGGAAATGTTATCATATGACTTTGTCAGCACGCCATAAAAGTTGGTTTTTGTAGTATAAGACATTACGTATTTATTAAATATTACTGTTAACAAAGCTGTTAAACGTATGATACAGGCAGTTATTAATTACTTAATAAAACAATTGTCCTATATCCGGTATTCATGGTCTTAATCTGATTTTAATAGTCGATTAGAGTTGAATAACTAAGGTTATTACAATGCTAAAGACTGTGCGCAAAATGTAAGATATCAAAATTTAAAATAAAACCCAGAGAATAAGAATTAAATAAAATAAAGCCATTAGATCACTGCAATCACTACAATAATAAGGATGCTATACTCAATGGTGAGGGACAGTTTCATTTTTTGCTGGAGAAAAACATCTAGATTGGTTAAAAATCAGATGTATAAGAGAAAATCTCAAACTTGTTTTAAAACATTTTGTAACTAAACAATCACATTTAAAATTGTGTAAATAAAGCTAAAATTAGAAGGAGGCGCAGACTATAGAAAATACGTGTCAATACTTGTGGATGTGAGCGTCTAGGGAATGTGCAAGGTTGCTAAAAATAAACCGGATGTGAGTCATTGTCTGTAAATGCCAAACTTGTCAGAACCTGCCTGTCTGTCTGCTGCCCAATTAAACAACGAAGCCATTGTTTGAGAAATGTGCAAGGTTGCAAAAATAAACCGGTTGTCTGGAGTTTCTGCACAGGTCAGCGCGGGAGTCTGCGCGGGAGTCTGCGCGATGGTTTGGCGGAAATTCAAAATTCTGCGTAGGTTTTGGCGGTAAATTTAAATTACACTCAGGTTTTGACGGTAAATTTAAATTATGATCAGGGTTTTGGCGGGAAATTTAAATTCTGCGTGTTGTCTGGGGTTTCTGCACAGGTCAGCGCGGGAATCTGCGCGGGAGTCTGCGCGATGGTTTGGCGGGAAATTCAAAATTCTGCGTAGGTTTTGGCGGTAAATTTAAATTACACTCAGGTTTTGACGGTAAATTTAAATTATGATCAGGGTTTTGGCGGGAAATTTAAATTCTGCGTGTTGTCTGGGGTTTCTGCACAGGTCAGCGTGAGGGTCTGCGCGAGGGTGTTTGCGCATGCTTGGCGGTAAAATCAAATTCTGTGCAGGTTTGGCGGGAAATTTAAATTCTGCGTAGGTTTTGGCGGGAAATTCACATTATGCTCAGGTCTTACAGGTAAACAGATAGGTAGACAGGCAAACAGTCAGACAGGCAGTATGGTTTATGTCTTAATCTGATTTTAATAGTCGATTAGAGTTGAATAACTAAGGTTATTACAATGCTAAAGACTGTGCGCAAAAATTTTAAAATAAAACCCAGAGAATAAGAATTAAATTAAATAAAGCCATTAGATCACTGCAATACTCTAATTAATAAGGATGGTGAGGGACAGTATAATTTTGAACTTATCTAGATTGGTTAAAAATCAGATGTATGTATAAGAGAAAAACTTGTTTAAAAACATTTTATCAGACAAATTCCTGTCTAGACCTACGCATGTGAGTCATCGTCTGGGAATGTGCAAGGTTGCTGAAAATAAACCGGTTGTCTGCGTAGGTCTGCGCGGGAGTCTGTGCGGAGGTTTGGCGAAAAATTCAAATTCTGCGTAGGTTTTGGCGGTAAATTCAAATTCTGTCTAGGTTTTGGCGGGAAATTCAAATTATAATCAGTGGAAAAATCTGGGAGTGTACAAGGTTGCTAAAATGTATGTCATTATCAGTGTCTATAAATTTGGTAGACAGACAGGTAGGCAGACAGACAGACAGACAGACAGACAGACAGACAGACAGACAGACAGACAGGCAGACAGACAGACAGACAGACAGACAGACAGACAGACAGACAGACAGACAGCTAGACAGGTAGACAGCTGTTCCTGTAACGGTTTTATGGGCACGACGTTGTAATAAAACGACAATTGTAAATATAATTGTATTTTATTTGTCTAATGTACATGTATAAAATTATTACAAATATATGTTATACACTAGTTAATTATTGTGGTAGAGGTGTTGTTGTCATCTCTGTCTGGAGGATCTCTTCGTGCAGTTTCCGAACTGGATTTATTCAATTATTCCTGCCTCTTTTAACTCTTCTATTATACTAACAATTTCATTTCTATGATTTGTATGGCCAGATGCTTGAGAGGCAAACAGTAACTTTAATCGATCAACTAATTCGTTCGGATCATCCCTGTAAACATAATCCAACGGTTTATTGCTAACTTGCTGCATACCTTTACCAGTAGTCCTTAACGATACCGATGATGGCGAGGGTGATGATGACAGGTTAGATTTTATAAATTTCTTGTATTTCGCTTGGTTGAAACCTACCTTCTGATCATCTTTATCAAAATTTCTATGCGCTGCATTTGTTCTGTTTATGATATCAATATAATTTGCTCTATCTGTCAGCGTTGGAGTTATTTGAGGATCGTTTTTAAATAGTAATTCGTACAAACCAGGCGTACCTTCATAGCGAACATTTTTTACAATTATATCAGATCCCTTTATATCTAGCTCATCTCCACCAAAATAAAATTGGTTTTTATCAAAATCATATCTAATTCCATACCTCCCTAGATTTGGTCTTTCTATAAGATAATTGCTTACATATTTTCTAGGAAGTTCGTCATACTGTTCTAAGAAAGAACTTATAGCTTGCGGTTGAAATTTGTTTGTTATAGTTGTATTAGGTTCATCTTCGGTGGATTCACACAATACTTCATCAGCAGGTTTTGGTGTAAATAATTCTAGTTTTGGAGGATTTGATATATTGATATATTCATCATCGTCATCATCCGCGTCATAATCGTATTTAGTTGGAGGATTTGATATATTGATATATTCATCATCGTCATCATCCGCGTCATAATCGTATTTAGTTTTTCTTTTAAGATTATATTTATCATCGTCATAATTGTATTTAACTTTCTCTTTCTTTTTCAATTTGAAAGGCTTAAATTGTGATGGAGGATTCTCTTTTGTATTGATTTCTTTTGCAACACTTTGTATTTGTTCGGTAACAGGTTTAAAAATTTACCGAGGAGCTGTTGTTGCACCAACTTACCCTCCTTAAGAGCTCGAACTTTCTGTCTTATAATATTTTTAGTTTTAATAAGTTCTGTCGCTACATTCGTTTTCATTATTGTCACAAGTATGTAAGCGGTAGACAGCCAGACAGACAGACAGGTAAACAGCTAGATAGGTAGACAGTTAGACAGCTAGACAGGTAGACAGCTAGACAAGTAGACAGCTAGACAGGTAGACAGCTAGACAGGTAGACAGGTAGACAGGTAGACAGCTAGACAGGTAGACAGGTAGACAGGTAGACAGCTAGACAGGTAGACAGCTAGACAGGTTGACAGCCAGTTAGACAGTTAGAGAGACTGACAGATTCAAACTAGTTCACAACGTCAACAGTTTCTTATCAAATGATAGATATCAGAATTGTTAGATGTATATATAAGAATCAAATTCATGACGATAGCGTCCACCAAGCTGAGTTCAGTTATTCGCTAGAATTGTCTGAAATATGATTGAGGATAATGTTTACCACCACTGTTTTCTTTCATATGTTCGTGCAATATATAAGCAATACATTTTCGTCCTTCTTGATCGTTTCCCCTTTACATTTTGGACACTTATACTTAACTGGTACAGGTATCTCTCTCACACCTATTTCTATTACTGCTCACAATCTGTACAATAAATGGTGTTAAGAATGCCTGTCCGTCTGCCTGTCTGTCTGTCTGTCTGTCTGCCTGCCTACCTGCCTGCCTGCCTGTCTGCCTGCCCGCCTGCTCGCCTGTCCGCCTACCTGCTTGCCTGCCTGTCTATCTGTCTGTCTGTCTGTCTGTCTGTCCGTCTGTCTGTCTGTCTGTCTGTCTGTCTGTCTGTCTTTTTTTTTTTTTTTTTTTGGCTTGAGGAGGGAAACCTTTTATAGGCGCCCCCGTCTTCGCGGGGGGGTGTGGGACTCCCTACTCTCTCGGGTTAGGTATACCCACTAAAACCACTCCTCGGGTATCGTAGATGGGTTTCTCGGAATCGCGATAGCATATCTTCAAGAAACCCTTATATTACCTTATGAGATGTTCTGTCCTATTTTCATGTCTTTTACCCTCTGTCATTGTATGTCCTAATTCTCCAGTCTCTGCTGCTGTCTAGTACGTTCATCTCGCTCCTTTGTTACCATAATCGTTCTCAATCCGTCAGCGATTGCATCCCATGCCGTTCTGCTTTGTACCATCAGGTCTGTCAGGTTCTGAACATTTATTTCCTCTCCAGTTAATAATTGTATGGTATGTCTCACTGCTGTCCATCTTGGGCACTGAAACACTGTGTGGTCCACCGAGTCTATCTCTCCGCAGTAGTGGCATACTTCTTCTTCCTGGATTTTAAATCTCTTCAGGTATTGCCCGAAGGAACCGTGTCCGCCGATTACCTGAGTTACGTAATAGTTTACCTCGCCATGCGTTCTGTTCACCCATTTTCTTATGTCCGGAATAATTTGCTTTGTCCACTGGGCCTTCTCTTGCATTTCGTCCCATCTCCTCTGCCACTTCGTGAGTGTTTCTTCTCTTAGTTGTTTCTTTCCATGTTGTCTGTTTCTGTGCGCCGCACAACGTTCTTCTATCAGGAGGTCAATCGGCGGTATGCCCGCGATTATTTGCAATGCTTCCGTTGAGGTGGTTTTGTAGGCACTACAGATTCTAAGCAGGGTTCTTCTCTGCACCTTCTGCATTAAGTATCTATACTTTTTATATTTGATTGCCTCTGCCCAGATGGGTGCTGCATATAACATAATCGAGTCTGTTATGGAGGCCAAGATTCTACGTCTACTAGCCCTGGCTCCGCCAAGGTTGGGCATTAATCTGGCGAGGTGCTTTGTTACGTTTTCTGCCTTTTTAGCTGTACTCTCGATGTGTTTGGTCATGCGCATGTTCTTGTCGAAATATACGCCTAAGTATTTTAATGATCTGGTGGTTGTTATTTGCACCCCATTTATGTCTATGGTTACTTCGCGTAGCGTATTTCTTCCTATCAGAACTACCGCTTCTGTCTTGTGTGGGGCCAGTCGTAGCTCTTTCCGCGTCATCTCCCTCTGTACTCTGAGTATTGCAGTGTTTAGTGCTTCTGTAATGACTTCACCTGTTCGTCCACAGGCCACTATTGCTAGGTCGTCTGCATAGCCCACTAGGTCTATTCCTTGTGGCATATCGAGTTTTAGAATGCTATCATAGAAAATGTTCCATAATAGTGGTCCAATTAGAGATCCTTGTGGAACACCGCAGGTTACTTCTTTTTCTGCTGTTCGACCTATTTTCAGCTTTCGGTTTGTGAAATAGCTGCATATTATTTGTATCAGGTATGTAGATATTTCCCTGTCTTTTAACTCCTGTACTATTAAGTGCCACGGGGCGCTATTGAAGGCGTTTTCTACATCCAGGGTAACCATGACACAGAACTTCCTTCCCTCTCGGCCTCCTGCGTTTGCGAGTTGGGCTATATTTTTAATCATCGCCATGGCATCGATGGTGGAGCGTCCCTTGCGGAAACCAAACTGTCTGTTACATAGTCCCCCTCTCTCGTCCAGTTCCTTCTGTAGTCTCTCGCAGATCAGCCGTTCTAGTAGCTTTCCTGCCGTATCGAGCATGCACAGCGGACGGTACGTTTGTGTCTCGTCTGGGTTTTTCTTCGGCTTTTCTAAGAGCACTAGTCTGGCGACTTTCCATCGGTTTGGAATCTCCCTCCTGCTTAGTAGCCTATTGTATGCTTTTAGGGCGTATTGCGGTTGTTCGTAGATCAGTACCTGGATTACTTCCCCGGGTATCGCATCCGGTCCTGGAGCTTTTCCCGCTTTAATTTTATTTGCCGCTCTTAGTATCTCGCCTTGACTAAACAGTACGGGGTCATCTTCTGGCAGGTCTCTGGTCATTTCTCCCCATCTCTGTGTATGCTTGTTTGGGAACAGTTTGTTTGCCTCTTTTTCCATGTCTTCTTGCGTTAGTTGTATTTTAGGGTGGGTTCTAAGCTTATTGCAAGCTATCTTATAGCCCTCCCCCCATACATTTTCATCGATCTCTTGGCAAACCTTCTTCCATGCCTCTTCTTTGGCGTTCCATATCGCTTTCTTGAGGGTATGTTGTTGGGCTTGGTATATTGTTCTGCATCTAAGTTTCTCTTCCTCGGTCACGTTTGTCTTTTTATTTTTTCGCGTCATCTCTCTTCTCTTTTTCACGCACTGTTTTCTCTCCTCTGCTATGCTGTCGTTCCACCAGTAGGTATACCTCTTTACGCGTACATTTGTCCTTTTTGGCAGTGTCTGGTCACATGTGGTTTGTAGTAATTGAACGAGGTCTTCTGGTGTTATTTTCTGTTGTGTCCGTTCTTGTTCCTCTATGTTTTGGTTTAACTTTGTAGCAAAGTGTTCCATTGCTTCCGGCTTCATCTTCCATCCGTGCGAAATATTTTGGTAACCAGTTGTGTCCGTTCCGTTACCACGCTTTTCCACTTCATAATAGATGTTTTTGTGGTCGCTCAGGTTTTCTGTTTCCATAACCCTCCAATTTCGCACCCTTCTGCTTATGTTTGGAGTACAGAACGTTATATCAATGCATGAGGACCTGTCTCCCTTTTGATATGTAGGTGTCTCCCCGGTGTTGAGTATTTGCAGATCGTCTGCGGCTAACCAGTCAGCTAGGATTTTCCCTCGCCTATCTTCTAGAGTAGAGCCCCACAGCTTTGATTTAGCATTAAAGTCACCTCCAATAATTATCTTGTGAGTGCCTTGTGTTTGTATATTTTGCCGCAGATCGTTTAATATTGTTTTGTACTGGTCGTCATTTATATTTGGTGAGCAGTAGCAGTTGTATAGAATTATGTCCCCCATGCTTATCCAGACAAAGTCATCCCCACATCCGCTTTTGGTAACCACTTTATTTCCTGGATTGATTCCCAGATAACTCCTTATTGCCGCGTTCTTTTTTTTACTGTAGAACCATTGTCCCTTTTCGATGCGTTTTATGTTTGGTTCTGATACCGCAACGAGATTGATTTGCATTTCTAGCGCAGTCTGCGATAGCAGGTCATGCGCGGGGCCGCTTCTGTTTAAATTTGTTTGGATTACTTTTAGGTCCATGTTAATATTCCAACTGACTGTTTGGTTTCTCCGCGTTTAGTATTCTGTTTAGAGATTTAGGTTTTTGTTGTTCTGTTGTGGCTCGTAGTTTCCTCACTTCCTCTCTGTATTTGTTACATTTCATGGAGTCTGCTTGGTGGCCTTCTACTTCGCATACATAGCAGTATGGCTGGTTTGCACATGCAGTTGCAGAGTGCCCTTTTTTATGGCATTTGAAACAGGTATCTTCCATTGATCTCCTGTCACTTGTGCATTCTCTTTTCGTATGCCCATAGCATAAACAGTTGTGACATTTTATTGGGACTAATATCTCGTTTATCGTACATCTCTGCCAGCCAATGTTAATTTTGCCTATCCTAATCAGTTGTTCGGCTTTTCTTTTCGGTAAGCTCACTGTAGCTACCATAGCATCGCCTCTTCTTGTACCTTTCAACGTGTTAACTTTTATGTCTCTTTTGTCCAGTATTTCCATTTCAGGTATACTCTCTATTGCCTTCTGTATCTCTTCTTCTATAGTCCCTTCCACCAGGTCCCTAATTACTACAACTTTTTTTGGAGGACTGGTTTCTGCCGCCGTTGCAGTTTCTTTAAGACTTTCCAATGCTTTTTCTTTGAACAGTTTAACTGCCCCGTCCTTCTGTTCTTTCATCGTTATCCTGACATTTCCAGCTTTTGTTTTCCTAATATTCTGGATTTGTATCCCTATCTCGTCAATTCTAATTTCTTCTCTCATCGTTTTTAATATATTTGCGTAGGAACTGGTCTGGTTTGTAGGTTTTATTTCCAGTATTTTTTGTGTCGGTCTCGCTGTAATCCAGTCCCTATCCTCCGTTTTCTTAAGCTGTTGGTACCTTTTTCTGTTGACAGCCCAGGTTATTTCGATACGACTACCTTGTAGAGCACATTCTGTCATTTTCCTCATCCGCATCACGTCGTTTTCGGTAGTGTCGG
The DNA here is from genome assembly GCA_940337035.1 of Agriotes lineatus. NCBI lineage: Eukaryota > Metazoa > Arthropoda > Insecta > Coleoptera > Elateridae > Agriotes > Agriotes lineatus. Next base: position 23,089 of record CALNHX010007125.1, on the reverse strand, counting down.
CAATAACTATTTTTCTGCCTCCTCTTCTTTCCAGAATATTTCTCAGGTTCCTAAAGGTGTTGAACATCCTTTCTTCGTTCTTTTCTATGTCATCGAGAGTCCAGCCTTCTTTTTTTGTTTCGACTCCCAGTAAATAGAGTCTACTTATGGCTTCTTCTCGTTCTTCTGTTTCCTCGGCGTTTGTTATAAAGCTTTTATTTTCCAGATACATGATCTTACCATATTCTAGCGATTGCTTTTCTATTAGGGTTTTAATCTGCGGGTATTGCTCGGTATACGTTCTTATGAGCCCATTTGTTTCCTTTTTGTGCGCGTCTATGATAATCGCCTTTTCATACTCTTCATTGTATCTTGTGGGTTTGTTTAGTTCTAATTTTGTGTTCGTGTATACCTTCTCGTCCCATTCCATCTGCACGATGCTTTTGTAGCTTCCGTAGTCCATGTTTTCGAAAAGGTTTACACTGTCGTCGTCCGTTTGCGTGGCTATTTCTCTTGTGTTCACTGCTAGTGTAGGCGTGCTTTGTTCGTTTTCCTTTATTGTTTGTGTTTCAGCTTCTACCACGGGTTTGTCTCTATCATATGTAGCCGTACCTTCCTCCAGCCAATTTTGTATGTCCTCGGCCATCATTTGTTCCATTAAGTTTCTTAAATTAATTGAGGCTTCTTTTATCTCTTTCTTTATGTTATAGGCCGAGATATGTTCTTGTAATGTGTCTATATTCTTTTGCATTTTTTTAATTACTCTCTTATAGGTATTTGCAGTTTTCAGCCTTTGCTCACTTTCTCTCGATTGTGATTCGATAGTGGGACTTCCTTTCATTTTTCGCTTCTTATATGCTCTTGCGTCTACCACCGTTTCTGGTCCTTTCCCATCTTCCGCGTCCTTATTGTCGACGTGGATCGCTCTTCTGTCGTCGTTTTCTTCTGGTTCATTGTTTCCCTCGATGAGCCATTTGCTAAGTGAACCACTTGCACCGGGGGGTGGGGATTTAGTCAATCTAGTTCTCCTTTCGAACTTATCCATTAGCTGCCTTTCTAGCTGTTCTCGTTCCTTTATCTCTATTTCGGACTCCGGTTCCATATTAGGATGGTCCATTTCGAAAGGTTGGGGGTATAAAAAGGGGAGGTAGAAAAAAGGGGGGGGATTTTCATGTGGACGTAAAGCCGCAGTCTCACAAAAACGTTTGCCACCACTCCCGTCCAAATCGGCCTTCTGGTTCAGAAGTTATGGGCTATTACAGGTGAAGGGAGGGGATTTCGGAAATTTTGGTGGGGGTTTATGGGGGGGTCGTGGGTCCCCAACACTTTCGAACAGAAGTTCAAAAAAGGTGGTGAGAGGGGTAATAGTGGTGGGGGGAGGGGGTAAAAGTCTCAATCGGTTAGAACTACCGCGTTCTTGCCTTCCCGGGCCAACAGGGTGGCAGAAGCAAGAGGAGCTACACGCTTTACGCTTGCCGGAATAGCAGCTCCAACAAGACGCGCACAAGCACCTCTCCAACCTCCTGTTGTCCTAATAGCCCGCTGGCTTATGACGGTTTGATGAAAATTTTCTAAGTCCGAGATGCCTAAATTTTTCTAAGTACAGCAAGTTCCGCTACACTCACTACTTTCCTGTGATCCTATTACACTGAGGTCTTCAACCACACACAATTCGTCACTGGGGCCCCGCGAGGCAAGCCCCTTTATCACGATTGGGGCAAGCCCCCCGCGTCGGTCTTAACCACACTTATTGCTCTTTAGCAGCGCTCGCAGAACACGTCCGTTCACGAACACACACTCTGTCTGTCTGTCTGTCTGTCTGTCTGTCTGTCTGTCTGTCTGTCTGTCTGTCTGTCTGTCTGTCTGTCTGTCTGTCTGTCTGTCTGTCTGTCTGTCTGTCTGTCTGTCTGTCTGTCTGTCTGTCTGTCTGTCTGTCTGTCTGTCTGTCTGTCTGTCTGTCTGTCTGTCTGTCTGTCTGTCTGTCTGTCTGTCTGTCTGTCTGTCTGTCTGTCTGTCTGTCTGTCTGTCTGTCTGTCTGTCTGTCTGTCTGTCTGTCTGTCTGTCTGTCTGTCTGTCTGTCTGTCTGTCTGTCTGTCTGTCTGTCTGTCTGTCTGTCTGTCTGTCTGTCTGTCTGTCTGTCTGTCTGTCTGTCTGTCTGTCTGTCTGTCTGTCTGTCTGTCTGTCTGTCTGTCTGTCTGTCTGTCTGTCTGTCTGTCTGTCTGTCTGTCTGTCTGTCTGTCTGTCTGTCTGTCTGTCTGTCTGTCTGTCTGTCTGTCTGTCTGTCTGTCTGTCTGTCTGTCTGTCTGTCTGTCTGTCTGTCTGTCTGTCTGTCTGTCTGTCTGTCTGTCTGTCTGTCTGTCTGTCTGTCTGTCTGTCTGTCTGTCTGTCTGTCTGTCTGTCTGTCTCTGTCTGTCTGTCTGTCTGTCTGTCTGTCTGTCTGTCTGTCTGTCTGTCTGTCTGTCTGTCTGTCTGTCTGTCTGTCTGTCTGTCTGTCTGTCTGTCTGTCTGTCTGTCTGTCTGTCTGTCTGTCTGTCTGTCTGTCTGTCTGTCTGTCTGTCTGTCTGTCTGTCTGTCTGTCTGTCTGTCTGTCTGTCTGTCTGTCTGTCTGTCTGTCTGTCTGTCTGTCTGTCTGTCTGTCTGTCTGTCTGTCTGTCTGTCTGTCTGTCTGTCTGTCTGTCTGTCTGTCTGTCTGTCTGTCTGTCTGTCTGTCTGTCTGTCTGTCTGTCTGTCTGTCTGTCTGTCTGTCTGTCTGTCTGTCTGTCTGTCTGTCTGTCTGTCTGTCTGTCTGTCTGTCTGTCTGTCTGTCTGTCTGTCTGTCTGTCTGTCTGTCTGTCTGTCTGTCTGTCTGTCTGTCTGTCTGTCTGTCTGTCTGTCTGTCTGTCTGTCTGTCTGTCTGTCTGTCTGTCTGTCTGTCTGTCTGTCTGTCTGTCTGTCTGTCTGTCTGTCTGTCTGTCTGTCTGTCTGTCTGTCTGTCTGTCTGTCTGTCTGTCTGTCTGTCTGTCTGTCTGTCTGTCTGTCTGTCTGTCTGTCTGTCTGTCTGTCTGTCTGTCTGTCTGTCTGTCTGTCTGTCTGTCTGTCTGTCTGTCTGTCTGTCTGTCTGTCTGTCTGTCTGTCTGTCTGTCTGTCTGTCTGTCTGTCTGTCTGTCTGTCTGTCTGTCTGTCTGTCTGTCTGTCTGTCTGTCTGTCTGTCTGTCTGTCTGTCTGTCTGTCTGTCTGTCTGTCTGTCTGTCTGTCTGTCTGTCTGTCTGTCTGTCTGTCTGTCTGTCTGTCTGTCTGTCTGTCTGTCTGTCTGTCTGTCTGTCTGTCTGTCTGTCTGTCTGTCTGTCTGTCTGTCTGTCTGTCTGTCTGTCTGTCTGTCTGTCTGTCTGTCTGTCTGTCTGTCTGTCTGTCTGTCTGTCTGTCTGTCTGTCTGTCTGTCTGTCTGTCTGTCTGTCTGTCTGTCTGTCTGTCTGTCTGTCTGTCTGTCTGTCTGTCTGTCTGTCTGTCTGTCTGTCTGTCTGTCTGTCTGTCTGTCTGTCTGTCTGTCTGTCTGTCTGTCTGTCTGTCTGTCTGTCTGTCTGTCTGTCTGTCTGTCTGTCTGTCTGTCTGTCTGTCTGTCTGTCTGTCTGTCTGTCTGTCTGTCTGTCTGTCTGTCTGTCTGTCTGTCTGTCTGTCTGTCTGTCTGTCTGTCTGTCTGTCTGTCTGTCTGTCTGTCTGTCTGTCTGTCTGTCTGTCTGTCTGTCTGTCTGTCTGTCTGTCTGTCTGTCTGTCTGTCTGTCTGTCTGTCTGTCTGTCTGTCTGTCTGTCTGTCTGTCTGTCTGTCTGTCTGTCTGTCTGTCTGTCTGTCTGTCTGTCTGTCTGTCTGTCTGTCTGTCTGTCTGTCTGTCTGTCTGTCTGTCTGTCTGTCTGTCTGTCTGTCTGTCTGTCTGTCTGTCTGTCTGTCTGTCTGTCTGTCTGTCTGTCTGTCTGTCTGTCTGTCTGTCTGTCTGTCTGTCTGTCTGTCTGTCTGTCTGTCTGTCTGTCTGTCTGTCTGTCTGTCTGTCTGTCTGTCTGTCTGTCTGTCTGTCTGTCTGTCTGTCTGTCTGTCTGTCTGTCTGTCTGTCTGTCTGTCTGTCTGTCTGTCTGTCTGTCTGTCTGTCTGTCTGTCTGTCTGTCTGTCTGTCTGTCTGTCTGTCTGTCTGTCTGTCTGTCTGTCTGTCTGTCTGTCTGTCTGTCTGTCTGTCTGTCTGTCTGTCTGTCTGTCTGTCTGTCTGTCTGTCTGTCTGTCTGTCTGTCTGTCTGTCTGTCTGTCTGTCTGTCTGTCTGTCTGTCTGTCTGTCTGTCTGTCTGTCTGTCTGTCTGTCTGTCTGTCTGTCTGTCTGTCTGTCTGTCTGTCTGTCTGTCTGTCTGTCTGTCTGTCTGTCTGTCTGTCTGTCTGTCTGTCTGTCTGTCTGTCTGTCTGTCTGTCTGTCTGTCTGTCTGTCTGTCTGTCTGTCTGTCTGTCTGTCTGTCTGTCTGTCTGTCTGTCTGTCTGTCTGTCTGTCTGTCTGTCTGTCTGTCTGTCTGTCTGTCTGTCTGTCTGTCTGTCTGTCTGTCTGTCTGTCTGTCTGTCTGTCTGTCTGTCTGTCTGTCTGTCTGTCTGTCTGTCTGTCTGTCTGTCTGTCTGTCTGTCTGTCTGTCTGTCTGTCTGTCTGTCTGTCTGTCTGTCTGTCTGTCTGTCTGTCTGTCTGTCTGTCTGTCTGTCTGTCTGTCTGTCTGTCTGTCTGTCTGTCTGTCTGTCTGTCTGTCTGTCTGTCTGTCTGTCTGTCTGTCTGTCTGTCTGTCTGTCTGTCTGTCTGTCTGTCTGTCTGTCTGTCTGTCTGTCTGTCTGTCTGTCTGTCTGTCTGTCTGTCTGTCTGTCTGTCTGTCTGTCTGTCTGTCTGTCTGTCTGTCTGTCTGTCTGTCTGTCTGTCTGTCTGTCTGTCTGTCTGTCTGTCTGTCTGTCTGTCTGTCTGTCTGTCTGTCTGTCTGTCTGTCTGTCTGTCTGTCTGTCTGTCTGTCTGTCTGTCTGTCTGTCTGTCTGTCTGTCTGTCTGTCTGTCTGTCTGTCTGTCTGTCTGTCTGTCTGTCTGTCTGTCTGTCTGTCTGTCTGTCTGTCTGTCTGTCTGTCTGTCTGTCTGTCTGTCTGTCTGTCTGTCTGTCTGTCTGTCTGTCTGTCTGTCTGTCTGTCTGTCTGTCTGTCTGTCTGTCTGTCTGTCTGTCTGTCTGTCTGTCTGTCTGTCTGTCTGTCTGTCTGTCTGTCTGTCTGTCTGTCTGTCTGTCTGTCTGTCTGTCTGTCTGTCTGTCTGTCTGTCTGTCTGTCTGTCTGTCTGTCTGTCTGTCTGTCTGTCTGTCTGTCTGTCTGTCTGTCTGTCTGTCTGTCTGTCTGTCTGTCTGTCTGTCTGTCTGTCTGTCTGTCTGTCTGTCTGTCTGTCTGTCTGTCTGTCTGTCTGTCTGTCTGTCTGTCTGTCTGTCTGTCTGTCTGTCTGTCTGTCTGTCTGTCTGTCTGTCTGTCTGTCTGTCTGTCTGTCTGTCTGTCTGTCTGTCTGTCTGTCTGTCTGTCTGTCTGTCTGTCTGTCTGTCTGTCTGTCTGTCTGTCTGTCTGTCTGTCTGTCTGTCTGTCTGTCTGTCTGTCTGTCTGTCTGTCTGTCTGTCTGTCTGTCTGTCTGTCTGTCTGTCTGTCTGTCTGTCTGTCTGTCTGTCTGTCTGTCTGTCTGTCTGTCTGTCTGTCTGTCTGTCTGTCTGTCTGTCTGTCTGTCTGTCTGTCTGTCTGTCTGTCTGTCTGTCTGTCTGTCTGTCTGTCTGTCTGTCTGTCTGTCTGTCTGTCTGTCTGTCTGTCTGTCTGTCTGTCTGTCTGTCTGTCTGTCTGTCTGTCTGTCTGTCTGTCTGTCTGTCTGTCTGTCTGTCTGTCTGTCTGTCTGTCTGTCTGTCTGTCTGTCTGTCTGTCTGTCTGTCTGTCTGTCTGTCTGTCTGTCTGTCTGTCTGTCTGTCTGTCTGTCTGTCTGTCTGTCTGTCTGTCTGTCTGTCTGTCTGTCTGTCTGTCTGTCTGTCTGTCTGTCTGTCTGTCTGTCTGTCTGTCTGTCTGTCTGTCTGTCTGTCTGTCTGTCTGTCTGTCTGTCTGTCTGTCTGTCTGTCTGTCTGTCTGTCTGTCTGTCTGTCTGTCTGTCTGTCTGTCTGTCTGTCTGTCTGTCTGTCTGTCTGTCTGTCTGTCTGTCTGTCTGTCTGTCTGTCTGTCTGTCTGTCTGTCTGTCTGTCTGTCTGTCTGTCTGTCTGTCTGTCTGTCTGTCTGTCTGTCTGTCTGTCTGTCTGTCTGTCTGTCTGTCTGTCTGTCTGTCTGTCTGTCTGTCTGTCTGTCTGTCTGTCTGTCTGTCTGTCTGTCTGTCTGTCTGTCTGTCTGTCTGTCTGTCTGTCTGTCTGTCTGTCTGTCTGTCTGTCTGTCTGTCTGTCTGTCTGTCTGTCTGTCTGTCTGTCTGTCTGTCTGTCTGTCTGTCTGTCTGTCTGTCTGTCTGTCTGTCTGTCTGTCTGTCTGTCTGTCTGTCTGTCTGTCTGTCTGTCTGTCTGTCTGTCTGTCTGTCTGTCTGTCTGTCTGTCTGTCTGTCTGTCTGTCTGTCTGTCTGTCTGTCTGTCTGTCTGTCTGTCTGTCTGTCTGTCTGTCTGTCTGTCTGTCTGTCTGTCTGTCTGTCTGTCTGTCTGTCTGTCTGTCTGTCTGTCTGTCTGTCTGTCTGTCTGTCTGTCTGTCTGTCTGTCTGTCTGTCTGTCTGTCTGTCTGTCTGTCTGTCTGTCTGTCTGTCTGTCTGTCTGTCTGTCTGTCTGTCTGTCTGTCTGTCTGTCTGTCTGTCTGTCTGTCTGTCTGTCTGTCTGTCTGTCTGTCTGTCTGTCTGTCTGTCTGTCTGTCTGTCTGTCTGTCTGTCTGTCTGTCTGTCTGTCTGTCTGTCTGTCTGTCTGTCTGTCTGTCTGTCTGTCTGTCTGTCTGTCTGTCTGTCTGTCTGTCTGTCTGTCTGTCTGTCTGTCTGTCTGTCTGTCTGTCTGTCTGTCTGTCTGTCTGTCTGTCTGTCTGTCTGTCTGTCTGTCTGTCTGTCTGTCTGTCTGTCTGTCTGTCTGTCTGTCTGTCTGTCTGTCTGTCTGTCTGTCTGTCTGTCTGTCTGTCTGTCTGTCTGTCTGTCTGTCTGTCTGTCTGTCTGTCTGTCTGTCTGTCTGTCTGTCTGTCTGTCTGTCTGTCTGTCTGTCTGTCTGTCTGTCTGTCTGTCTGTCTGTCTGTCTGTCTGTCTGTCTGTCTGTCTGTCTGTCTGTCTGTCTGTCTGTCTGTCTGTCTGTCTGTCTGTCTGTCTGTCTGTCTGTCTGTCTGTCTGTCTGTCTGTCTGTCTGTCTGTCTGTCTGTCTGTCTGTCTGTCTGTCTGTCTGTCTGTCTGTCTGTCTGTCTGTCTGTCTGTCTGTCTGTCTGTCTGTCTGTCTGTCTGTCTGTCTGTCTGTCTGTCTGTCTTCTGTCTGTCTGTCTGTCTGTCTGTCTGTCTGTCTGTCTGTCTGTCTGTCTGTCTGTCTGTCTGTCTGTCTGTCTGTCTGTCTGTCTGTCTGTCTGTCTGTCTGTCTGTCTGTCTGTCTGTCTGTCTGTCTGTCTGTCTGTCTGTCTGTCTGTCTGTCTGTCTGTCTGTCTGTCTGTCTGTCTGTCTGTCTGTCTGTCTGTCTGTCTGTCTGTCTGTCTGTCTGTCTGTCTGTCTGTCTGTCTGTCTGTCTGTCTGTCTGTCTGTCTGTCTGTCTGTCTGTCTGTCTGTCTGTCTGTCTGTCTGTCTGTCTGTCTGTCTGTCTGTCTGTCTGTCTGTCTGTCTGTCTGTCTGTCTGTCTGTCTGTCTGTCTGTCTGTCTGTCTGTCTGTCTGTCTGTCTGTCTGTCTGTCTGTCTGTCTGTCTGTCTGTCTGTCTGTCTGTCTGTCTGTCTGTCTGTCTGTCTGTCTGTCTGTCTGTCTGTCTGTCTGTCTGTCTGTCTGTCTGTCTGTCTGTCTGTCTGTCTGTCTGTCTGTCTGTCTGTCTGTCTGTCTGTCTGTCTGTCTGTCTGTCTGTCTGTCTGTCTGTCTGTCTGTCTGTCTGTCTGTCTGTCTGTCTGTCTGTCTGTCTGTCTGTCTGTCTGTCTGTCTGTCTGTCTGTCTGTCTGTCTGTCTGTCTGTCTGTCTGTCTGTCTGTCTGTCTGTCTGTCTGTCTGTCTGTCTGTCTGTCTGTCTGTCTGTCTGTCTGTCTGTCTGTCTGTCTGTCTGTCTGTCTGTCTGTCTGTCTGTCTGTCTGTCTGTCTGTCTGTCTGTCTGTCTGTCTGTCTGTCTGTCTGTCTGTCTGTCTGTCTGTCTGTCTGTCTGTCTGTCTGTCTGTCTGTCTGTCTGTCTGTCTGTCTGTCTGTCTGTCTGTCTGTCTGTCTGTCTGTCTGTCTGTCTGTCTGTCTGTCTGTCTGTCTGTCTGTCTGTCTGTCTGTCTGTCTGTCTGTCTGTCTGTCTGTCTGTCTGTCTGTCTGTCTGTCTGTCTGTCTGTCTGTCTGTCTGTCTGTCTGTCTGTCTGTCTGTCTGTCTGTCTGTCTGTCTGTCTGTCTGTCTGTCTGTCTGTCTGTCTGTCTGTCTGTCTGTCTGTCTGTCTGTCTGTCTGTCTGTCTGTCTGTCTGTCTGTCTGTCTGTCTGTCTGTCTGTCTGTCTGTCTGTCTGTCTGTCTGTCTGTCTGTCTGTCTGTCTGTCTGTCTGTCTGTCTGTCTGTCTGTCTGTCTGTCTGTCTGTCTGTCTGTCTGTCTGTCTGTCTGTCTGTCTGTCTGTCTGTCTGTCTGTCTGTCTGTCTGTCTGTCTGTCTGTCTGTCTGTCTGTCTGTCTGTCTGTCTGTCTGTCTGTCTGTCTGTCTGTCTGTCTGTCTGTCTGTCTGTCTGTCTGTCTGTCTGTCTGTCTGTCTGTCTGTCTGTCTGTCTGTCTGTCTGTCTGTCTGTCTGTCTGTCTGTCTGTCTGTCTGTCTGTCTGTCTGTCTGTCTGTCTGTCTGTCTGTCTGTCTGTCTGTCTGTCTGTCTGTCTGTCTGTCTGTCTGTCTGTCTGTCTGTCTGTCTGTCTGTCTGTCTGTCTGTCTGTCTGTCTGTCTGTCTGTCTGTCTGTCTGTCTGTCTGTCTGTCTGTCTGTCTGTCTGTCTGTCTGTCTGTCTGTCTGTCTGTCTGTCTGTCTGTCTGTCTGTCTGTCTGTCTGTCTGTCTGTCTGTCTGTCTGTCTGTCTGTCTGTCTGTCTGTCTGTCTGTCTGTCTGTCTGTCTGTCTGTCTGTCTGTCTGTCTGTCTGTCTGTCTGTCTGTCTGTCTGTCTGTCTGTCTGTCTGTCTGTCTGTCTGTCTGTCTGTCTGTCTGTCTGTCTGTCTGTCTGTCTGTCTGTCTGTCTGTCTGTCTGTCTGTCTGTCTGTCTGTCTGTCTGTCTGTCTGTCTGTCTGTCTGTCTGTCTGTCTGTCTGTCTGTCTGTCTGTCTGTCTGTCTGTCTGTCTGTCTGTCTGTCTGTCTGTCTGTCTGTCTGTCTGTCTGTCTGTCTGTCTGTCTGTCTGTCTGTCTGTCTGTCTGTCTGTCTGTCTGTCTGTCTGTCTGTCTGTCTGTCTGTCTGTCTGTCTGTCTGTCTGTCTGTCTGTCTGTCTGTCTGTCTGTCTGTCTGTCTGTCTGTCTGTCTGTCTGTCTGTCTGTCTGTCTGTCTGTCTGTCTGTCTGTCTGTCTGTCTGTCTGTCTGTCTGTCTGTCTGTCTGTCTGTCTGTCTGTCTGTCTGTCTGTCTGTCTGTCTGTCTGTCTGTCTGTCTGTCTGTCTGTCTGTCTGTCTGTCTGTCTGTCTGTCTGTCTGTCTGTCTGTCTGTCTGTCTGTCTGTCTGTCTGTCTGTCTGTCTGTCTGTCTGTCTGTCTGTCTGTCTGTCTGTCTGTCTGTCTGTCTGTCTGTCTGTCTGTCTGTCTGTCTGTCTGTCTGTCTGTCTGTCTGTCTGTCTGTCTGTCTGTCTGTCTGTCTGTCTGTCTGTCTGTCTGTCTGTCTGTCTGTCTGTCTGTCTGTCTGTCTGTCTGTCTGTCTGTCTGTCTGTCTGTCTGTCTGTCTGTCTGTCTGTCTGTCTGTCTGTCTGTCTGTCTGTCTGTCTGTCTGTCTGTCTGTCTGTCTGTCTGTCTGTCTGTCTGTCTGTCTGTCTGTCTGTCTGTCTGTCTGTCTGTCTGTCTGTCTGTCTGTCTGTCTGTCTGTCTGTCTGTCTGTCTGTCTGTCTGTCTGTCTGTCTGTCTGTCTGTCTGTCTGTCTGTCTGTCTGTCTGTCTGTCTGTCTGTCTGTCTGTCTGTCTGTCTGTCTGTCTGTCTGTCTGTCTGTCTGTCTGTCTGTCTGTCTGTCTGTCTGTCTGTCTGTCTGTCTGTCTGTCTGTCTGTCTGTCTGTCTGTCTGTCTGTCTGTCTGTCTGTCTGTCTGTCTGTCTGTCTGTCTGTCTGTCTGTCTGTCTGTCTGTCTGTCTGTCTGTCTGTCTGTCTGTCTGTCTGTCTGTCTGTCTGTCTGTCTGTCTGTCTGTCTGTCTGTCTGTCTGTCTGTCTGTCTGTCTGTCTGTCTGTCTGTCTGTCTGTCTGTCTGTCTGTCTGTCTGTCTGTCTGTCTGTCTGTCTGTCTGTCTGTCTGTCTGTCTGTCTGTCTGTCTGTCTGTCTGTCTGTCTGTCTGTCTGTCTGTCTGTCTGTCTGTCTGTCTGTCTGTCTGTCTGTCTGTCTGTCTGTCTGTCTGTCTGTCTGTCTGTCTGTCTGTCTGTCTGTCTGTCTGTCTGTCTGTCTGTCTGTCTGTCTGTCTGTCTGTCTGTCTGTCTGTCTGTCTGTCTGTCTGTCTGTCTGTCTGTCTGTCTGTCTGTCTGTCTGTCTGTCTGTCTGTCTGTCTGTCTGTCTGTCTGTCTGTCTGTCTGTCTGTCTGTCTGTCTGTCTGTCTGTCTGTCTGTCTGTCTGTCTGTCTGTCTGTCTGTCTGTCTGTCTGTCTGTCTGTCTGTCTGTCTGTCTGTCTGTCTGTCTGTCTGTCTGTCTGTCTGTCTGTCTGTCTGTCTGTCTGTCTGTCTGTCTGTCTGTCTGTCTGTCTGTCTGTCTGTCTGTCTGTCTGTCTGTCTGTCTGTCTGTCTGTCTGTCTGTCTGTCTGTCTGTCTGTCTGTCTGTCTGTCTGTCTGTCTGTCTGTCTGTCTGTCTGTCTGTCTGTCTGTCTGTCTGTCTGTCTGTCTGTCTGTCTGTCTGTCTGTCTGTCTGTCTGTCTGTCTGTCTGTCTGTCTGTCTGTCTGTCTGTCTGTCTGTCTGTCTGTCTGTCTGTCTGTCTGTCTGTCTGTCTGTCTGTCTGTCTGTCTGTCTGTCTGTCTGTCTGTCTGTCTGTCTGTCTGTCTGTCTGTCTGTCTGTCTGTCTGTCTGTCTGTCTGTCTGTCTGTCTGTCTGTCTGTCTGTCTGTCTGTCTGTCTGTCTGTCTGTCTGTCTGTCTGTCTGTCTGTCTGTCTGTCTGTCTGTCTGTCTGTCTGTCTGTCTGTCTGTCTGTCTGTCTGTCTGTCTGTCTGTCTGTCTGTCTGTCTGTCTGTCTGTCTGTCTGTCTGTCTGTCTGTCTGTCTGTCTGTCTGTCTGTCTGTCTGTCTGTCTGTCTGTCTGTCTGTCTGTCTGTCTGTCTGTCTGTCTGTCTGTCTGTCTGTCTGTCTGTCTGTCTGTCTGTCTGTCTGTCTGTCTGTCTGTCTGTCTGTCTGTCTGTCTGTCTGTCTGTCTGTCTGTCTGTCTGTCTGTCTGTCTGTCTGTCTGTCTGTCTGTCTGTCTGTCTGTCTGTCTGTCTGTCTGTCTGTCTGTCTGTCTGTCTGTCTGTCTGTCTGTCTGTCTGTCTGTCTGTCTGTCTGTCTGTCTGTCTGTCTGTCTGTCTGTCTGTCTGTCTGTCTGTCTGTCTGTCTGTCTGTCTGTCTGTCTGTCTGTCTGTCTGTCTGTCTGTCTGTCTGTCTGTCTGTCTGTCTGTCTGTCTGTCTGTCTGTCTGTCTGTCTGTCTGTCTGTCTGTCTGTCTGTCTGTCTGTCTGTCTGTCTGTCTGTCTGTCTGTCTGTCTGTCTGTCTGTCTGTCTGTCTGTCTGTCTGTCTGTCTGTCTGTCTGTCTGTCTGTCTGTCTGTCTGTCTGTCTGTCTGTCTGTCTGTCTGTCTGTCTGTCTGTCTGTCTGTCTGTCTGTCTGTCTGTCTGTCTGTCTGTCTGTCTGTCTGTCTGTCTGTCTGTCTGTCTGTCTGTCTGTCTGTCTGTCTGTCTGTCTGTCTGTCTGTCTGTCTGTCTGTCTGTCTGTCTGTCTGTCTGTCTGTCTGTCTGTCTGTCTGTCTGTCTGTCTGTCTGTCTGTCTGTCTGTCTGTCTGTCTGTCTGTCTGTCTGTCTGTCTGTCTGTCTGTCTGTCTGTCTGTCTGTCTGTCTGTCTGTCTGTCTGTCTGTCTGTCTGTCTGTCTGTCTGTCTGTCTGTCTGTCTGTCTGTCTGTCTGTCTGTCTGTCTGTCTGTCTGTCTGTCTGTCTGTCTGTCTGTCTGTCTGTCTGTCTGTCTGTCTGTCTGTCTGTCTGTCTGTCTGTCTGTCTGTCTGTCTGTCTGTCTGTCTGTCTGTCTGTCTGTCTGTCTGTCTGTCTGTCTGTCTGTCTGTCTGTCTGTCTGTCTGTCTGTCTGTCTGTCTGTCTGTCTGTCTGTCTGTCTGTCTGTCTGTCTGTCTGTCTGTCTGTCTGTCTGTCTGTCTGTCTGTCTGTCTGTCTGTCTGTCTGTCTGTCTGTCTGTCTTTTTTTTTTTTTTTGGCTTGAGGAGGGAAACCTTTTATAGGCGCCCCCGTCTTCGCGGGGGGGTGTGGGACTCCCTACTCTCTCGGGTTAGGTATACCCACTAAAACCACTCCTCGGGTATCGTAGATGGGTTTCTCGGAATCGCGATAGCATACCTTCAAGAAACCCTTATATTACCTTATGAGATGTTCTATCGTAGTCTTCTTTCTTTTATCATCTGTTATTTTATATTCTAATTTCCCAGTCTCTGCCGCCTATTTCGTTCGTCTTGCTCTTTTGTCGCCATGATCGTCCTCAATCCGTCAGCGATTGCATCCCACTCCGTTCTGTTTTGTATCATCAGATCTGTCAGATTCTGAGCGTTTATTACCTCTCCAGTTATTCCCTGTATGGTGTGTCGCTCTGTTGCCCACTTTGGGCACTGAAAAACTGTATGGTCCACTGAGTCTACCGATCCGCAGTAGTGGCATTCTTCTTCTTCCTGGATTTTAAATCGTTTCAGGTATTGCCCGAAGGAACCGTGTCCGCCCATTACCTGGGTTATGTGGTAATTAATCTCTCCATGTTTTCTGTTTACCCATTTTCTTATATTCGGAATGAGTTGTTTAGTCCACTGGGCCTTATCTTGCAGCGCACTCCATCTCCTCTGCCACTTCGTGAGGGTTTCTTCTCTCAGGTGTTTCTGCCCTTGGTGTCTGTTCCTGTGCGCCGCACAACGTTCTTCTATTAGAAGGTCGATCGGCGGTATGCCCGCAATTACCTGCAAGGCTTCCGTTGAGGTGGTTTTATAGGCACTACAGATTCTGAGCAGTGTCCTTCTCTGCACCTTCTGCATCAAGTATTTGTACTTTTTGTACTTTATTGCCTCTGCCCAGATGGGTGCAGCATACAGCATAATCGAGTCTGTTACTGACGCCAGGATTCTACGCCTACTAGCCCTGGCTCCACCAAGGTTGGGCATTAGTCTGGCGAGGTGCTTTGTCATGTTTTCTGCCTTTTTAGCTGCGGTCTCAATATGTTTCGTCATGCGCATGTTTTTATCGAAGTACACGCCTAAGTACTTTAGCGTTCCGGCTGTTGTTATTTGCAGCCCATTTATGTCTATCGTTACGTGGCGTAGCGTGTTTCTTCCTGCCAAAACTACCGCTTCTGTCTTGTGTGGGGCCAGTCGTAGTTCTTTCCGCGTCATCTCCCTCCGTACTCTAAGTATTGCAGTGTTTAGTGCTTCTGTAATGACTTCACCTGTTCGTCCGCAGGCCACTATTGCTAGGTCGTCTGCATATCCCACTAGGTCTATTCCTTGTGGCATATCAAGTTTCAGTATGCTATCATAAAAAATGTTCCATAATAGTGGTCCAATTAACGATCCTTGTGGAACACCGCAGGTTACTTCCTTCTCTGCTGTTCGACCTATTTTCAGCTTCCGGTTTGTGAAATAGCTGCATATTATTTGTATTAGGTATGTAGAGATTTCCCTGTCCCTTAACTCCTGCACTATTGCGTGCCACGGGGCGCTATTGAAGGCGTTCTCTACATCCAGGGTTACCATGACACAGAACTTCCTTCCCTCTCGGCCTCCTGCGTTTGCGAGTTGGGCTATATTTTTAACCATCGCCATGGCATCGATGGTAGAGCGTCCATTGCGGAAGCCAAACTGTCTGTCGCATAGTCCCCCTCTCTCGTCCAGTTCCTCCTGCAGTCTCTCGCAGATCAGTCGTTCCAGTAACTTCCCTGCCGTATCCAGCATGCACAGCGGACGGTACGTTTGTGACTCGTTTGGGTTTTTCTTCGGCTTTTCTAAGAGAACTAGTTTGGCCACTTTCCATGGGTTTGGAAATTCCCTCCTGCTTAGTTGCCTATTATATACTTTAAGCGCGTAGTGCGGTTGTCTATAAATCAGAACCTTGATTATTTCTCCGGGTATCGCATCCGGTCATGGAGCTTTCCCCGTTTTAATTTTATTTGCAGCTCTTAGTATCTCCCCTTCGCTAAATGGTACCGGGTTACCTTCTGGCAGGTCTCTGGTTATTTCCTCCCATCTCTGTTTGGGCTTGTTTGGAAACAGTTTGTTTGCCTCCTTTTCCATCTCTTCTTGTGTCAATTGTATTTTCGGGTGAGTTCTAAACTTATTGCAGGCTATTTTATAGCCCTCCCCCCATACGTTTTCATCAATCTCTTGGCAAACCTTCTTCCATGCCTCTTCTTTGGCGTTCCATATTGCTTTCTTGAGGGTTTGTTGTTGGGCCTGGTATTTTCTTTTGCACCTAAGTTTTTCCTCCTCGGTCACGTTTGGTTTTTTATTTTTCCGCGTCATCTCTCTTCTCTTTTCCACGCACTGTTTTCTCGCCTCTGCTATCCTGTCGTTCCACCAGTAGGCATATCGTCTCACGCGTGCCTTTGTTCTTTTTGGCAGTGTCTGGTCGCATGTGGTTTGTAGTTGTTGAACAAGGTCTTCTGGTGTTATTTCCTGTTTTGTCCGTTCTTGTTCCTCTATGTTTTGATCTAACTTTGTTGCAAAGTATTCCATTGCCTCCGGCTTCAACTTCCATCCGTGCGAAACATCTTGGTATCCAGTCGTGTTCATTCCATTACTTTGTTTTTCCACTTCGTAATATATGTTTCTGTGGTCGCTCAGATTTTCTATTTCCATCACCCTCCAATTTCGCACCCTTCTGCTGATGTTTGAAGTACAAAACGTTATATCAATGCAAGAGGACCTGTCTCCCTTTTGGTATGTAGGTATCTCTCCCGTATTGAGTATTTGCAGATCGTCTGCGGCTAACCAATCAGCTAGGATTTTCCCTCGCCTGTCTTCTATGGTAGAACTCCACAGTTTTCATTTCGCATTAAAATCACCTCCGATAAGTATCTTGCGACTACCTTGTGTGTGTATATTTTGCCTCAGATCGTTTAGTATTGTTTTGTACTCGTCTTCATGTATGTTTGGTGAGCAGTAACAGTTGTATAATACTATGTCCCCTATGCTTATCCAGACAAAGTCATCTCCACATCCGCTTTTGGTGACCTTTTTATTTCCTGGATTAGTTCCCGGATAGCTCCTTATTGCTGCGTTCTTCTTCTTACTGTAGAACCATTGTCCCTTCTCGATGTGTTTAATGTTTGGTTCTGACACCGCAACAAGATCAATTTGCATTTCCAGCGCAGTCTGCGATAGCAGGTCATGCGCGGGGCCGCTTCTGTTTAAGTTTGTTTGGATAAGTTTTAGGTCCATGTTAATAATGCAACTGACTGTTAGGTTGCTCCGCATTTGGTATCTTGTTTAGGGATTTAGATTTTTTGTGTACTGTTGTGGCTCGTAGTTTTCTCACTTCCTCTCTGTATTTATCACATTTCATGGAGTCTGCTTGGTGGCCTTCTACTTCGCATACGTAACAGTATGACTGGTTTGTACAGGCAGTTGCAGAATGTCCTTTTTTATTGCATTTGAAGCAGGTATCTTCCATTGTTCTCCTGTCACTTGTGCATTCTCTTTTCGTATGCCCATAGGATAAACAGTTGTGACATTTTGTAGGAACTAGTATCTCGCTTATCTTACATCTTTGCCAGCCAATATTAATTTTCCCTATTCTAATCAATTGTTCTGCCTTTCTTTTCGGTAAGCTCACTGTAGCTACCATAGCATCGCCTCTTCTTGTGCCTTTCAGTGTGTTCACTTTTATGTCTCTTTTGTCTAATATTTCTATTTCAGGTATACCCTCTATTGCTTTCTGTATGTCTTCTTCTATAGTCCCTTCCACCAGATCCCTAATTACTACAACTTTTCTTGGAGGACCTGTTTCTGCCGCGGTTGCATTTTCTTTAAGGCTTTCCAATGCTTTTTCTTTGAACAACTTAACTGCCCCGTCCTTCTGTTCTTTCATCGTTATTCTTACATTTCCAGCTTTTGTTTTTCTAATATTCTGGATTTGGATCCCTATCTCGTCAATTCTGATTTCTTCTCGCATCGTTTTTAATATATTTGCGTAGGAACTGGTCTGGTTTGAAGGTTTTATTTCCAGTGTTCTTTGTGTCGGTCTCGGTGTAATCCAGTCCCTATTTTTATCCTCCGTTTTCTTGAGCTGTTGGTACCTTTTTCTGTTAACAGCCCAGGTCATTTCGGTACGACTACCTTGTAAGGTACATTCTGTCATTTTCCTCATCCGTATCACGTCGTTTTCGGTAGTGTCGGCAATGACTATTTTTCTGCCTCCTCTTCTTTCCAGAATATTTTTCAGGTTCCTGAAGGTGTTGAACATCCTTTCTTCGTTTTTTTCTACGTCATCGAGAGTCCAGCCTTCTTTTTTTGTTTCGACTCCCAGTAGATAAAGTCTACTTATGACTTCTTCTCGTTCTTCTGTTTCCTCGGCGTTTGTTATAAAACTTTTATTTTCTAGATACATGATCTTGCCATATTCTAGCGATTGCTTTTCTATTAGGGTCTTAATCTGCGGATATTGCTCGGTATATGTTCTTATAAGACCATTTGTTTCCCTTTTGTACGCGTCTATGATAATCGCCTTTTCATACTCTTCATTGTATCTTGTGGGTTTGCTTTCTTCTAGTTTTGTTTTCGTGTATACCTTCTCGTCCCAATCCATCTGCACGATGCTTTTGTAGCTTCCGTACTCCATGTTTTCGAAGAGGTTTACACTGTCATCGTCCGTTTGCGTGGCTATTTCTCTTGTGTTCACTGCTAGTGTAGGCGTGCTTTGTTCGTTTTCCTTTATTGTTTGCGTTTCGGCTTCTACCACGAGTTTGTCTCTATCATATGTAGCCGTACCTTCCTCCAGCCAATTTTGTATGTCCTCGGCCATCAGCTGTTCCATTAAGTTCCTTAAGTTAATTGAGGCTTCTTTTATCTCCTTCTTTATGTTATAGGCCGAGATATGTTCTTGTAATGTGTCTATATTCTTTTGCATTTTTTTAATTACTCTCTTATAGATCTTTGCATTTTTCAGCCTTTGCTCACTTTCTCTCGATTGTGATTCGATAGTGGGACTTCCTTTCATTTTTCGCTTTTTATATACTCTTGCGTCTACCACCGTTTCTGGTCCTTTCCCATCTTCCGCGTCCTCATTGTCGACGTGGATCGCTCTTCTGTCATCGTTTTCTTCTGGTTCATTGTTTCCCTCGATGAGCCATTTGCTAAGTGAACCACTTGCACCGGGGGGTGGGGATTTAGTCAATCTAGTTCTCCTTTCAAACTTGTCCATTAGCTGTCTTTCTAGCTGTTCTCGTTCCTTTATCTCTGTTTCGGTCTCCGATTCCATATTAGGACGGTCCATTTCCAAAGGTTGGGGGTATAAAAAGGGGAGGTAGAAAAAGGGGGGATTTTCATGTGGACGTAAAGCCGCAGTCTCACAAAAACGTTTGCCACCACTCCCGTCCAAATCGGCCTACTGGTTCAGAAGTTATGGGCTATTACAGGTGAAGGGAGGGGATTTCGGGGATTTTGGTGGGGGTTTATGGGGGGTCGTGGGTCACCAACACTTTCGAACAGAAGTTCAAAAAAGGTGGTGGAAAAGGTAATAGTGGTGGGGGGAGGGGGTAAAGTCTCAATCGGTTAGAACTACCGCGTTCTTGCCTTCCCGGGCCAACAGGGTGGCAGAAGCAAGAGGAGCTACACGCTTTACGCTTGCCGGAATAGCAGCTCCAACAAGACGCGCACAAGCACCTCCCGAACCTCCTGGTGTCCTAATAGCCCGCTGGCTTATGACGGATTGATGAAATTTTCTAAGTCCGAGATGCCTAAAATTTTCTAAGTACAGCAAGTTTTACTACACTCACTACTTTCCTGTGATCCTATTACACTGAGGTCTTCAACCACACACAATTCGTCACTGGGGCCCCGCGAGGCAAGCCCCTTTATCACGATTGGGGCAAGCCCCCCGCGTCGGTCTTAACCACACTTATTGCTCTTTAGCAGCGCTCGCAAAACACGTCCGTTCACGAACACACACTCTGTCTGTCTCCTCCTACCTGTCTGTCTGTCTGTCTGTCTGTCTGTCTGTCTGTCTATCTGTCTGTCTGTCTGTCTGTCTGCTACCTACCTGTCTGTCTGTCTGTCTGTCTATCTGTCTGTCTGCCTGACTGTCTGTCTGTCTACCAAATTTATAGACACTGATAATGGAGGTCATTAACTACATCTGGTGTAAAGGCCCCATACATTTTAGCAACCTTGTACACTCCCAGATTTTCACTAACTATAATTTGAATTTCCCGCCAAAAACCTAGACAGAATTTGAATTTACCGCCAAAACCTACGCAGACTCCCGCGCAGACCTCCACGCAGACTCTCGCGCAGACCTACGCAGAAACCTCAGACAACCGGTTTATTTTTAGCAACCTTGCACATTCCCAGACGATGACTCATATGCGCAGGTCTAGACAAGTCTGACAAAATGTTTTTAAACAAGTTTTCTCTTATACATCTGATTTTTAACCAATCTAGATAAGTTCAAAATTATACTGTCCCTCACCATCCTTATTAATTAGAGTATTGCAGTGATCTAATAGCTTTTACTCGGATTTATTTAATTTAATTCTTATTCTCTGGGTTTTATTTTAAAATTTTTGCGCACAGTTGTTAGCACTGTAATAACCCTTAGTTATTCGACGCTAATCGACTATTAAAATCAGATTAAGACATAAACCATACTGCCTGTCTGACTGTTTGCCTGTCTACCTATCTGTTTACCTGTAAGACCTGAGCATAATTTGAATTTCCCGCCAAAACCTACGCAGAATTTAAATTTCCCGCCAAACCTGCACAGAATTTGATTTTACCGCCAAGCATGCGCAAACACCCTCGCGCAGACCCTCACGCTGACCTGTGCAGAAACCTCAGACAACACGCAGAATTTAAATTTCCCGCCAAAACCCTGATCATAATTTAAATTTACCGTCAAAACCTGAGTGTAATTTTTAAATTTACCGCCAAAACCTACGCAGAATTTTGAATTTCCCGCCCAACCATCGCGCAGACTTACGCAGAAACTCCAGACAACCGTTTATTTTTGCAACCTTGCACATTTCTCAAACAATGGCTTCGTTGTTTAATTACGCAGCAGGCAGGCAGGCAGGTTCTGACAAGTTTGGCATTTACAGACAATGACTCACATCCGGTTTATTTTTAGCAACCTTGCACATTCCTAGACGCTCACATCCGCAAGTATTGATACGTATTTTCTATAGTCTGCGCCTCCTTCTAATTTTAGCTTTATTTACACAATTTTAAATGTGATTGTTTAGTTACAAAATGTTTAAAACAAGTTTGAGATTTTCTCTTATACATCTGATTTTTAACCAATCTAGATGTTTTTCTCCAGCAAAAATGAAACTGCCCCTCACCATTGAGTATAACATCCTTATTATTGTAGTGATTGCAGTGATCTAATAGCTTTTTATTTGGTTTTATTTAATTCTTATTCTCTGGGTTTTATTTTAAAATTTTTGATTTTAATCTTACATTTTGCGCACAGTCTTTAGCATTGTAATAACCTTAGTTATTCAACTCTAATCGACTATTAAAATCAGATTAAGACATAAACCATGAATACCGTATATAGGACAATTGTTTTATTAAGTAATTAATAACTGCCTGTATCATACGTTTAACAGCTTTGTTAACAGTAATATTTAATAAATACGTAATTTTTATACACCGAACTGTAACCTGTAAATATCTACACCATAATAATATTTCTTTAGGAAGTTGGTTTTTTTACTAATATATTGTCGTGATCTAATAGCTTTGACTTGGCTTTATTTAATTCTTATTCTCTGGGTTTTATTTTAAAATTTTGATATCTTACTTTTTGTCTGCAGTCTCTAATTGTAATAATGTTGAGTATTAGTCGTGCAGATTTTTCAAATGTATTATCTGCTAATATTTTCTTTAAGTATTTTTCCACCTCTTTATCGAATTAGCTTGCGGATGTCTTATACTACAAAAACCAACTTTTATGGCGTGCTGACAAAGTCATATGATAACATTTCCTACACTGCATACGATAAGTCAACGACCTTGCATAACAAGCAAGTCTGCACATGCATAACGTAAATAAATGTGTATCGGTGGACTACTTACGAATGATTTACAAATACCGTTGTAAGAAACCGAAATTCCAATGATAAAATTAAACCACCACTCTAATTAATAACTGCCTGTATCATACGTTTAACAGCTTTGTTAACAGTAATATTTAATAAATACGTAATTTTTATACACACCTGTAACGTGTAAATCTCTACAGCATCATAATATTTCTTTAGGAACTTGCTTATTTCTAAAGCGAGGGGGTGCTGTACATAAATCCAACAGCAAAAGTAAAATATATAACTATCGGCTCGAGACTGTGTATTAATAAAGTACTGGAAAAAACACTTAATATTTACTTTGCTTACAAACAATGTTGCAGATTTCCCAATGTCTCTAAGACCGCAACACTTTGTTATATACTGTCTACCGCTTAAACAGTCCTCCAGTGGGATCGAACACATTACCTATCTACTAAAAGATGCTTCCAATCGGCCTATTCGAGTTAAATATCCAGACATACATCTCGTTAAACGCGTAATAAAACAAAAACCTAACAAGGTATTTAAAATGGTTTGGATTTTCATATTGCATCTTTTAGCTGGAAATAATTCGATATATACTATTAGACCACAATTAATTCGGTTTATTTTCTGCAATCTTGCACATTTCTCAAACAATGGCTTCATTGTTTAATTGCGCAGCAGGCAGGCAGGCAGGTTTTGACAAGTCTAGCATTTCCAGACAATGACTCACATCCGCTATAGGAATTTCAAAATTAGACTCTTAACCTCAAAATTCATCGTGGGAATCTTGTAAAAATTAGACTTTTACCTCCAAAATGTATAGTGAGAATCATGTAAAAATTTCAAAATTAGACTTTTAACAGCGTCAGCAAAAATTTTCAAACAAAGACAGCATTCAATTAGCAGTTGTGCTGATTTTTTCTCAAACAATGGCTTTCATTGTTGAATTTTTACCAGCTTTGCACATTTTAATCTCCAGACAACAATGGTTTTATTGTCCAATTTCGTGCTGATTTTAAAACAATGGATGTCATTGTTCTATTTACCAGCTTTGCACATTTTAATCTCCAGACAACAATGACTTCATTGTCCCCAATTTCGTGCTGATTTTCCCCGGCTAGACCCGTGTTTTGTTTTGGCGCGAATCGTCCCACAGCCACAGTGTATCGAGTGCGGTCGGTGGAGGTGCACGGGGCTCGCGCACCGAATAGTGAAATATTACACCCCGTTGCATAAAAGAACCTCTTTTCATAGCGTATTTGTGCTACTTTTCCATAAGAGACAATGCTAAGCCACAGTGTATCGAGTGCGGTCGGTGAAGGTGCACGGGCTCGCGCACCGAATAGTGAAATATTACACCCCGTTGCATAAAAGGACCCCTTTTCATAGCGTATTTGTGCTACTTTTCCATAAGAAACAATGCTAAATTCGTTTAATTCGGATAGAAATCACTTTTTCCCATTTAAAAACATGTAAATATGCAAATATTTAAGCGATGAATCCATATTACTCAAACAAAATACTTTAATATACTTTTACAATGCAAAGGTTCTGACTAAAATTGAGACACCTTTACGAAGGTGTTGAGGTTACCTAGACGCATCGGTAAGCCGAGCCTGCAAAACCCGCAGTTGTGTTGTTATTGGTAACTTTAGTTCTCGACTTCGTTGGTTGGTCGGTTGTATTAGTATCTGAGTAACTTGTTAGACAGCAACAGAGACTACTAAATTTCAATTTAATACAGGTGGAGCTAGGCATATACTTTGACACGTGTTAAATTTAAATTTGCCACCAAAATCTAGTAACTAATCTAGGGACTTGTCAGCAAAAATTCCTCCAGACAACAATGGCTTCATTGTCCAATTATCGTGCTGATTTTAAAACAATAGATGTCATTGTTCTATTTTTTACCAGCTTTGCACATTTTAATCTCCAGACAACAATGGCTTTATTGTCCAATGTCGTGCAGATTTCTCAAACAATGGATGTCATTGTTCTACAACATCCTGCAAGAATAGACATGTCTGCAGGGACTTCATCTAGTTACATAAACTTTTTAAGGAACACCCTGTATGTTGGTAACACTGCTCTGTAGACAGAGATAGACATATACCTTTACACGTGCTAAATTTAAATTTGCCGCCCAAATCTAGTAACTAATCTAGGGACTTCATCTAGTTACATAAACTTTTTAAGGAACACCCTGTATGTTGGTAACACTGCTCTGTAGACAGAGATAGACATATAATTTTACATGTATTAGAGAGAGATGGACTATTTTCACGCCGTGACGTTAGAGGTGAGGAGGTGCGGTCCCAGAACCGGCCTACTACATCTACTGGTG
>CALNHX010007124.1:14545-78317 GCA_940337035.1 Agriotes lineatus | reverse complement strand
CACGCATGTTGACATGGTCCCGGGACTTCGCCTGGGCTGCCTGTGGTCCCTGGACTTGGTTTTTGTGGTAGAAAACCGGGACTGTCCCGGGACTGGAAACCCTATATACAATCATATAATGCTGTATACTATCTACTTGGTGAAATGTAATGATTCCAATAACGCAATGAAGTTTGTTATGTCATCTACGTAATAGTACGATACATGAAATGAAAATTACGCCCCAACTTGACAAATTTGGCCCGCTCTACTAGTCGTAATTTTAGTCGCATATCAATTTATAATAGGTCAAATTGAAACTACTTTCAACCTCTACAAGTTTGATAATGGCTACTTTTTTGCTAAATAGAAAGAGAAATGAGACACAAACCCAGACGTTCGAAAAAAAATCTCGACCCTTTCACGCTCTCCTTTCGCGTTCGATATCTCGACAAATATCGCTCGTACGCGAAAAATTAATATAACATAAATTGTAGAGCATTCAAAATTCTAAAAAATATGTCTACATTATTTTCATGTAGTGTGAACGGGAACCGATTTATCGCAAAAAAATGAGAAACACTAATTTATCAAGAAATAGCACATAGGAAATTTTGGTCGACAACTTGAAGTTAAGCTTTGCTGGACCTCACCAATGCCCCAAAAAATAAATTTCAAATTTCCCTTCACTTTCACGCAAAAATGACGTAGTGACTGGAGTAGTAATCACGTAGTTACATGTAGAGATGATAAAATAAATAAAACAAATAAACTACTTTGGTCAACCTATATGTTGTTTTCAAGAAGACGACATTCAGTTGGGTTAATACAAACAAATCGGGCTCTCACTGCAATATTTATTTGCCCCTGTTTTTGAAATATACTCAAAAAATTATCAAATCAAATACAATTCGTACTTCGAACATTTTCGGGTTATACGTCTTAAACTTTCTGCACAATAACAAATCGTGTCAGTTTGACAGAATAATTCTTCCGCTCCGCGGTCGGGCTATTAAACCTGTCAAACTGACACTCTTTTATTATTATGCAACAAGTTATCGACATACATCCCAATAATATCGAAGTACTTGTAGTATTACTACTGATTATATAGAGTTACATGGGTAATTCGGCAATTATATTAAGGATTGCTTTGAAAACAACAGATGGTGTTATTCATTCTTTGAACAAAAGAGTTGCGTTGGAGGAGGCCTTTTTGACGACCGTATCCTGAAGTCAACTTAAGTTGTAGTTTTTTTTAAGTACTGCCTGTGACTTTTCAATCAGTGCATTTGAACACAAATTAATTTTGTTTACATAAAGTTTAAAAATCTCTGCTTTGATATTGAAATAAATTTTGAAAAGATTTTTACGCTACTAAATGCTTCTTAATGAGAATTGAAAGCCTGTCTATCCTTTTTAAATCGCCGAAACACTTTTGTACAGTGTGTTACAATATGCGTTCTTGTGTGAAAATGAACTATATACGGTTGGACAAATATACTGTAGTTTAGTTAGCTATAAGCAATTTGTAAATAATTTAAGGTAGAATTTTGTAGGCAAATTTGTCATATAAAAGTTACAAGCTGGTATTTATAAAGTGCTTTTCTTTGGAAAAATGGAAGTATTCGAATCTCACAAAAGCAAAAAAGTAAATTTATGCAGAGTTTACCTTGTAGGGCAAAAAATTGGGCGAAGCTAGATTATTAGTACGTGATCAGAAGCGCAACAATTTCCACTTAGCCATAAAAGTTAGGGTAAAAATACGTGCCGGTTGGAGCAAATTCTTTTAGTAGAGTTGTAAACATTATTAGACATCATTTGAGAGGTGTCGACCGCTTAACAAATTTTGGCTTGTGAAACCTAAATTTTCAAGAATACATAGCAGCGTAGAGAAATTATGGCTTGTCATGTTTATGCACGTTACTTAGAAGTCCGAAATTAAAAGCTGTTCTGATAGGCTTATTAGAAAAGTTTAGAACTCCTAGCGAATTTTCTTGGTCAAACTGAACTAAGAATTTAGTAGTTAATAAGTAACCTTATAAGACTCGAGTTGTTCTGTAAACGTCAGAAAGTAAATGCAATTATTTGTACTTAGGTTTTCTTATTAATCTCGCAATAGTAGCTTTAGTCTTTGTGTACAAGTGTACTTTGAATAAAAGAATTGTCAGTCTTCAGACGAATTCGTGACAAGTGCTGATGATGCTGAAGATGAAAATTTTACCGCAATTGAAGCAATTTGAGGTAAATTAATTTTACGTACTCCGTGTATAGCTAGGTAATCACAATGCGGCGTTAACTTACTGTGGTATATGTGATAGGAGTGCGCGAGTGTTATAGCTGATACGGCGACCCAAGGCAGGACGAAGGTATTGGAAACACGGGCAATGAGAATGTAAATGAATTGAAGAGCGCACAAATATAATTATGTTGTGGTAAACTGTGTAGTTTCTCTTAAAATATTACACTTACCTTACATGGTTTTACACTAATAAAACCGATGCAACTTTCACACAGGTTGTGCCTTATTTTAAGCAAAAAGTTCGATATTAACAATTTTTTTTTATTAGTTTATGTTGATTAATTTACTTAAAGTAACTACACTTACTTGTTTAGTTCTAATTCCTCTCTACTAGTGGAAGTGCTACATGGCTCATTTAATAAAAAAAACTGCAAATTGTGATAAGAAGATTTCCTTTGGTAGAAATGTAGTTTATGACTATACAATTCATTGAAGAAGAGGAGGCACCTCGAAAAGTCGCTAGAATTCAAGATGGCGGCGGTAATTCAAAATGGCGTCATATTGTGGAATTATTTGCAATTTTTTAACTATCCATCGCACAAAATAGTGTTTGGTGTCAATTTATACGTTTTTTAGACCAACAATTTCATTTGTAATATCAGAAATATGGATAAAGTGAACATAGGAGACTTGTTGTAAAGTCGTAAAGTCACATTTATAGAGTAAAATCAAAGAATGAATACCAAAGATCTGTTTCTATTAATACCTACTTATGCAAGATTTTACAAAAATTTACTCTTACATTTAAAGTTACATACTTTATAAACTTCAGGTTTTATCATATAATTTGTCACACTCGTTTTTGCAGTTACATAACAAAGTGCAAGATAGTCCAACTTTTCTACAGCCACACTTGTTTTTACAGATTTTGCACATACATTTTATTAATTCTTTACAAGTATCTGCAATTTCTGGTAACTCTGACCATTTTATTTTTCATGATACATCATCCAAACACCAACCCCATTTATTTGGAGAAGGCGTCCTTATTTCTCGCTGGTCTGCTTGTCCCGAAATGTGCCCAGCTTGGAAAGCACTCCGTAGAACATGTTGTTTTAGTGCACCCTTTGTTAGTGGCAGATTTTCAAGAGGGCGATTTTTTGTCATAAACAGTTCTTGTCTGGCATCATTGACACGTTGGCTGTTAATTGTTGAACAGTACAACAATGCTACAAATTTTTCTAAAATATTTAGGGCCGGTTGCAGAAAGCAATGTTAAGTCTGGTGTTAGCTAACATCGCGTCAAAGTAGACAAAAACGAATCAAATCTCAAATGCTTATGGTAACTAATACATTTTGTTTAGTAATGTATTAGTTACCATAAAGATTTGAGATTTGATTAGTTTTTGTTCACTTTGACGCGACGTTAGCTAACACCAGACTTAACATTGCTTTCTGCAACCGGCCCCTTAATATATTGTCAGGAATGGATGTTTGCAGTTTTGATATGAAAGAAAATGCAGTAGTAACTTCTTTAAGGAGAATCCATGTCTTCCCAGTTGACTTTTTTTGACTTTCCTGAGAAACCAGAATTTCTGTCACAGCCTGTGAAAGCGTGAAATCCAAGTAAAGCATTAGGCTTTTCTCTTCCAATTGATGCAGCTATAGCATGAACGGGAATAAATAAATCTATATTTCTTCCCTGTTCCAAATGCAACCCAGTGTTTCCAGGCTTTTATCTGACAGTTCAAAGAAGTATGCAATTGCTAAAACTTATACATCCGTATCTACAGAGCGGATAACAATATTATTTAATCCATTTTCTACAATGTCTTTGAGATTAAGCGTTGTCCTTGAATCTGCTTCTTCATGACCAGGGCAAGTCACTCCAATTAGGAAACGTACAGCACTGACATTTCCTTCAATTTCATCACCTGAAGCAGTAATAACTTGTGTTTTGTTTATGTTATCCATTGCTAATGATCCAACTAGAGAAAAAAGTTCTTCTTTGTTATTTGAATCTCTTAAAAATTTTTGCCAATTTGTAGGTAATTTGACATGAGGTAACACTTGTCTCCTGGTTCCTGTACCCCTCTTCTGTCTGGCTTCACCTTTAATGCTCGGAGTAATGTATCTGTCCCAATCAAATCAATTCTACGGCAGCCAAAACTCTCAATGTCGTTGCATATGTGGGGATAAAATGTGTTAATGTAATAATCATTAAACGTCTTTGAAGACTGATGAGGCTTTAAAATGTTGGCAAGAACTGCACCATCACAAATTACAGCATGACAGGTTCCTAAAAAGACAATGTCACTCTTTTCAACCATTTCCTCTCAAATATGTGCTAGATCCCTTTTATGGCTGGATCGAAATTCTCCATTATTGGAAAATGCAGGCTGATTTTCGAGTTTGAAAAAGTCCTGCATATCTAGCTGATGATGCTGTGTAACTATTAGGAGCCTGGAAAACAGTTGGACGTCTGTTTTTAACATCTTCAAAGTTTAATTTTTCTTGCTTATGCTTTTTATTGGAGTACCGAAGAGAGGGATTTTGTTCTTTTTCAAAGAATGAAATAGTGTTGAGGAACTTTTTACCAGGCGTTTCTCAATGAAACTGTGGAACTGTGTAATACCAGTTGGCTCAGCTAAATAAATCGATGCACTGATATCCTTATCAACAATAACTCTGCTGTCGATGACAAGCAAATCTTTTTCATTTTCTAAAAATGAGTTTCTGAACTCTTTCAGAGTAGCATAAAGTGCTTGAACCTTAGTGACAAATTTAACTTGAAATGAATGATATAGCTCATGATTTCGCCTATTACTTTCTTCGACCTTTGTCTGAATCTTACACTCAAACTCTTGTATCAAGTGGCAAATCTCCGGTCCAGCTACCATCCAACGAGTTACTGCCGATGGATTCTGTGTTAACCCTACTGCACCTGCATCTCCTTTCACTATAGCATTGTTTTGCTCATGTGCTTGATCTATGCTGACAGCTGAAAAGAGTTTGTTCGATTTTTTTATCACAAACTGCCTTTTGTACATAGGAAGGACATCTATATGCCCGCATGGACTGATACTGAGCCTATTTTTAACATGAAAAATAAACTTGTTGACCTAAAAAACATATAAATTGACACCAAACACACTCTTGTGCAATGGTTAGTAAGAAAACTGAAACAATTCCATTGTATGACGCCATTTTGAATTTCAGCCGCCATCTTGAATTCTAACAACTTTTCGAGATGCCTCCCCTTCTTCAATGAATTGTATAGTTATAAACCACATTTCTACCAAAGAAATCTTCTTATCATAATTTACAGTTTTTTTATACCTAGCACCTCCACTATACCCTTCCGAGTGTCACGTGGTTGGAGTCCTCCTTTGTTGTTCTGTTCCACCTTTTTCTAGATTGGACGTCTTTTCCTGTATTGTGCCCATTTATCAATTTTTTTGTGTTGCCTTTCTTTCTATATTATGCCAGATTTTTCTTAGTCTGTTTCTTGTTTTCGTATTGATCGTTCTTGCTTCATGCATTTTTCTGGTTATTCTATTAACTGCCGCCCTTTTTACGGTTCCGTACCATCTTGCACGCTCTTCTTCTGGTTTGTCCTCCGTTCTCTTTATTTTTAATATTTGTTTTTTATGACATTTATTATTATCCGGTCCAATTTAGTTTTCATTTCTATTTTCCTGAGAATCTCAGTTTTGTAGCTTCCACCTTTTCATTTTTTCTTCTGTTTTAGTCCATCTCGTTGATACATATGTTAATATACGAGTGACTGCTGTTTTTAATATTTCAACTTTTGTGTCCTTCGGTAATTTTGTTTTATCTGGAAATAATGTGTTTTTTATACCGTTTAATAGTCTTTCTCCAGCCGATATTCATTATTTCTGTCAGTGGTGTCATTGTTTCCCTATAGTTACTTGTTATTATAGTTTTTGCCTAGTTGCTTAGTCTTCATATTTATCTTTTACAGTGCTTTCGTAAATATTTTCAGATCTATAATCAATGTTTTCTCGTCTCTTGTGATTACCACCATATCGCCCGACTTGTATAATTAGGGTATTTTCATTTTGTCTATTTTTAAATATCCTATTTTACATTTAGCCTACTGTCGTGTGTCTTTTATTAGTTAGTCTATTACTAATGAGAATAAAAGAGAACTCAATATGAATCGTTGTCTTAGTCCTTTGATCGTTTCAACTAGCTTTGAGTTTTTATGTCTCGTTCTTACGTAGGTCTTAAGTCTTCTTATACAAACTCTGCATTCATTTTATTATGCTCTGTGATATTCTTCAATTCCACAGTAGTTTCCAGACGTCTTCTCAATTGATTCTTTCGAAAGCTTTGTCTGAATCTATAAAACAAATTTTTTGCTATTTGTCTCAGAATGAATACTGCGTTTTGTACCTTTCTATTTGTTCAAAATCCAAATTGGGTATATACTATAATACTTTCTCTCGTTTTTTCCGATTTTTTTTCTCTAGATGCGATCCTATATTTTTGCTAGGTACTGTACTTAATAAGGTGATTCCTCTGTCATTCTCACATATGTTGTTAATACCGTGTTAGCATTATAATACCAGTTTGTCAGCCTTGTCCTTGTGCTTGTCCTTCATTCATTACTATTCATTAGGTTCTCATATCTTTTAAGGTTATGTTCAGCAGAGTTCTCAACAACTCTATAGATATTTTGTGATGCTCTGGCGCTTTCCCTGGTTTTGATTTACTTATTGCCTCTCTTACTTCTTTCACATTTTTGTTTATTTGTTCCTTTTATATCTTGTTCTGCTTTCTCTCCCCTAACACCCTTTCTTTAAAATAGTTCTTTGAAATATGCTCTCCATCTTTCCAGTATTAATATAATTTTCTTTTATGTGTTTTATTGTTGCTACTTTTTCCTATTTTCTATTCTGATTGTTCCTCTGAACATATGATTTCTACTTTTATGCATTTTTGCCACGATTTTTTTTTCTTTACTTTCTATTCCTTTTACTTTCATCCCGGCTTCTTACACTCTTCATAGCTCTTCTTACTCTGTTTGTCCACCAGTTAGGCTATTTTAGTCTTTGTTCAATACTTTATAATTCCGCAGTTCTCCTCTGACACCATTATTATTACGATTTTGAATTCTCTCTATCTTTTTTGTAATTGCCTTGTACTTTTTTCTAGTTTCTAATTTTCCATTCGCTGCCTTTTGAAAAGCTTTCTTTATTTTAACGTGTCTCACTTTATACACCTGTGTCTACTTGTTCAAGATTTTCTTTTTCATTGCTTTTTCTCTGGTTGTCACGTCTTTCATTATCATTATTACTAAGATTACATCCGATCTCTCAGTCTCGTATTTTATGTTCTTGGTTTCTCCCATGTTGTTTATTTATCAAGAAATATTCGATAATGGATTTTCAGTTTCTCTTTATTAGCTGCCTAGTTATTTTATCAATATCCTTCTCTTCGAGAGTGTATTGCCAATTTTGAGTTCGTTTCCTTGTGTTTTCTCCACATTTTCCTAGACACCATTCAAATCCCTCATTCATATTATTTACCCTTCTATGGATATCTTCCAATATGATTACCCTATGTCTGCTTTTATCTTATTTT
This sequence comes from Agriotes lineatus, assembly GCA_940337035.1. NCBI lineage: Eukaryota > Metazoa > Arthropoda > Insecta > Coleoptera > Elateridae > Agriotes > Agriotes lineatus. The sequence goes on along the minus strand of CALNHX010007124.1, from coordinate 70,486 downwards.
TCTTGCAGTCTTTGAAGAATTTGTATCTTTCATCGCGTCTTCCGTTGGCCTATTTGACACTATTTATGGGTTTTCTTATTTTTTTTTTCTCCTTACTATAATCTTTCGTTTACCATGTTTTTACCTTTTTCATATTTTGTTTTCTCCTTCATAATCAGTACCTTGACTACTGATTTTGAGTTTTCCTTTTTTTACTCCTGGCCAAAATATTCTTTCAAACTTTTGATGTTTCAGGTAGCTAGTTTTACTACGCCTCTCGAGCATTGGATTTTTATTGGTTAATTTACTTAAAGTAATTGCACTTACACTCGTGCAAATTTTCGTAAAACAAAAATTTCGTTAACCAAGAAATTCAAAGTTCTTTTGATATTGCTCCAGATTAAACGGGATTTATAATCATTGAAACGAGTTATAGACGTTTTAACGATATTAAGGGTCTGGCCAATGAGATTTCATCATTTAAATTACATAAAAATTCGCTTAGGTGTTTTTACGAGTCATTTCCCGATATTATGAATTATTTTACCAAAATTAAAGAACATCGTGTATACACTGAAAGGCAAAAAAGTGTAATATTGAAACAATCTGAGACACTAATAGTACATTATCAATTTTATACGATAATGCAGTAACAGTAAACCAGTTTTCAAAGATAAAAATTGATAAGTAGTATGCTGTTAGTATTAAGCAAGTTCGATAAATCGAAAATTCGACACGTTTTTCATGTTTTTCGAAAACTGCTTTGTTTGAATTTTCAACCCCAGTATAACCAAAATTGACTTTTGTGTTTATCACAAATATTGCAATTTCAAAATAGACTACAGGCTTAGGAGGTATATTAAATTCCACACCAAAGTATTATGTTGTAGAGGAATTTTCATATTTGATGGCGAAAATAAAACACTGTAGAATGTCACAAAACCAACTTGTCAGTTTGTCAATTTTTTCAAAGAGGTTTGTTAATTATTATGAAAATCGTACGACACTCATTAATGACCAATTTAAAAATTAGTTCACGAGCCGTAACTAAAACAACAACAAAATTTCTTGGAATTTTTTTGTAGGTATGGATTACTTCTTTTTAGGGTTTGTATTGTTACGATTTTCTTACCGAATCTGCATTCGAGCATTTTTTCATATCCGGAAATTATTTTTCGTGCATTCCAAGAACGTCCTAATTTGCCCGAGCGTGAACGTTGTTGGAACGCACTCAAAAAAAATTCCGAAAAGAATTAATGTTCTTATGAGATTATATGTGAAAATCGTACGACACTCATTAATGACCAATAGAAAAATTAGTTCACGAGCCGTAACTAAAACAACAACAAAAACCCTTGGAAATTTTTTGTAGGTAGACCAGCCTAACTGTGAGGGTTTGTGTCGTTACGATTTTCTTACCGAATCTCCATTCGAGCATTAATTCGTATCCGGATGTTCGAACGCACTCAAAATAAAAATCTGGTGTGATACACACACACAACTTCCTTTTACAGTGATCTTATAATTGGCCAAAAATTTGATTTTAAATTTTTAAGCATTTGTCAAAATTTTCAAAAAATTACAAATTCTACAAAAACGGTGCAAAATAGAGCGTTAGGTGAAGAGAGAAATTTTCTCTAGAATTTTAAGCTCAATTCAAAAATGTAATAATATACTCGGTGTTATATTTAAAATAGGAGTTAATAAAAAAAAAATAGAAAAAAAAACCAAACGAAACCCATTTTAGAAGTATTCAACTGGAAAATCACCTATTTCACATCAATACACATTAAAAATGTAATAAAAATGAAAAGTTTGAAAAAAATCGTTAGCCGTTTTTGAAAAAATCGAAAAAAACTGAAAAATCACAAGAGTAAACACCTACTTCCGGTTATGCGATTTTCTTCAAAAGCTTGCTGTCACATCTACATAGTACACAAAACTTATATATGAAGTTTCAACCCCATACCTCTTTTTGTTTTTGAGATATTCTGTTCACAGGCACACAGACACACACACAGCCCAATGAAAAAAATATGTTTTTTGGGTTCAGGGGACAAGTTGGTTGTGTGCCATTCAACATTGTTCTATGTAGATATGTATGTTGGATGAAGCCCTGTAAAGCGTCACTGGGCGTTAAGGTTACATTTAAATCTTCGACCTTCTAAAAAAAAGATTTGCGTCAGTTATGTTGATTTTAAGACTTTTTTCGCTCTGGCATAATGTAGACCAAGCTAATAGCGGGAAGAATAAGAGAAAATTATGCTTTTATTCGGCTTTAATTCGCTTAGCAGTTTCCTCCTTGTAATACAAAATCTGGCACACAAGAAGACCGTTAGCGAAGCAGCCTATCGCATTCGTGAAGATGAGCATAGGATCCCCAGTGTCCACAACGGACGTATAAACCCTAGCCGTTGATCCAAAAAACAGCAAGAACATCGTAATCCCAGACAACTGCCCAGTGTGGCCATTTTGGAAGTTGGTGTAAGCCTGCATCATCTTCCCCGCTAGGTAAATGGGAATGTTGGAGCTTTGCAAGGTCCACATCAGATCCATAGGAGTAAGTCCGCTCAACAGAATGTAGCACATTGCCAGATACGCCGTAACGTAAACGGTAGCCTTAGCGGGGGCACCTTCGTAGGACAAAGTCAGCGCTGCGACCACCATGGTTTGCACCGAGAGAAATATAGCGTCGCCCCAGGCGGTGAACGGAAAATCGTGCAAGTAGTTGTAAGCCATGTAGGTGGTGATGGAAAATAGGTCCATGGTGACGCTCCATAGGTTGATTCCTTCACCGCTCCTATTTTCGTGGATTTTGAGAATTTGGGGTACTTTTGAGAACACTGCGGTTGCGATAATTATCGATCCGATGATTCTGCTAAGCTTGTTTTCTGACGAACACATCTGGAATGGAATAAGGTTAATGAGTTGCATGAAAAGAACTTTAAAGGGCTCACAATGTTTAAAATACGAACACAAAAATACGGCACTGAGGGGAACAACAGATTTTTTTTTAATTATGGCCAAAATTATCCCATTGTAAGTGGTTTGCTTTCTTGGTAGAACTTAAAATTTTGACAGGAGTGCTTTCCTACTGCACAACTTATACCGGTTATCAATGTCAAGATATGATAGAAACACACTCGATCAAAGACTAAACAAGGAAAAAGACAATGTGGCAATCATTACAGATTGCTGATAACCAAGATGGGGTGCATATGAGATGGACAAGAAAACAAGTGCAAATAATAACATTTCAGCAACACAAATGACCACAAGCAAACTTAAGTTAAAAGTACACCTCCTTCAAAATGAATAGATACGACAAGTGTACCAGAATTGACAAAAACGCAACCAAGTTTGAATTTATTAGCTGCGGGTACACATACCTCTGAGAACAGGAAGAGAAATTGGCGAAAGGCAGATTTCTCAGACACCATCACAGTAGTTATCATGCAGAAGAAAGTGTTATAGGTACCACAAATCGTTAGCTATAAAGCCAAAAGTGAAGAGGTTAAAAGGCTCCCAATCAAGCAATGACGAGTGGACCAACATCTGTCAGATGTTTAGAGTCACGGAGCATCATCAAGTCAATAAAAACTAACAGAAGAAGAGATAAGTCACATATCCTATATCGATGAAGGAAATTGGGAAAATTACTGTTGAGAGCTATTGGCAGAAAATAGAGTACAGTGAAGAAGAAGCTCAAATTACAATTACGTTGGATGACGTATAAAAGACGATTGAGTCAGTTAAGGATAATAAGAATGCCTGATACGAAGGAATAAGAACCGAAAAAGCTACGGAACATAATACAAAAGATGTTGCGAGTAACTATAGACGGAAAGAGAATACCGGTCTCAATTTTCAATAACGATGCTCGAAAAACGTATAAAATTCACATAGAGACAAGCGAAATAGCTTCACTAAGGAGGATCCCCAAAAAAGGTAGTGAATAACAAGATTGCAGTATAAATAGAGAGAAAGATACGAGAAGACAAAGCTGGAAGATGGAGGATAAACGACGTTATCGAAAATAAGAGAGCAAATAATAACTTTGAAAAGCATTTGACACAGCTTTTTGGATCTAGATATGGAAAACTGTGGTAGAGATATATGTCCATTCCCAGATAATTGCGACAGTGGAAGACTTACACAAGGAATATATGGTTTAAGTGAGAGTTACGAAAAACCTAACTGATCGATTCGAAACATAAAAGGGTTTGCCACCCTATTCAAGATGATCATAGATATGCAAAACTAAAAGTGGAAATGGGAGAAATCAATTTTCATTAAACGGAATACTTGCCAAATGATAAAAATTGTGAAGATCTAATAATCGAATAAAATTTGAAGGTATTTGAAGTCGACAAATTCAACTATTTTGAGGTTACAAAAGACGCAACCCTCAAAAAGGATCTACACCTAATTACTTTGAACACCTAACAACAAGAATACCATATTACAATGCTTAGCAAGATTATGAAATATGAGCCAAGTGATTGGTTCATCAATAACAGGCAAAAAATCCGTAAAACAAGAATATTGACGAAAGTGTTGTGAATCAACAAGAGCAGCAAGAATAAGAAATGAGAAAATACAAAAAGGAATGAAAGGCGTTACTACCTATACGGAAGAAGGGAGGTTATTGCGGTATCCACACTTAGGAAGACCATGAGAACCTAGATAGACAACAAAAGTCACCGACTAGAGCCCAATGGAGAGAAGAAAAAGAGAAAAGCTTACACGATAATGATGAGACGAACTCGACGAGACTATGGAGAGAAGAAGCCTACACGAGGAAGAATGGAAAAAGAGATAAGTATTGAGGTTACGAGTAAAAAGGTCCATAGAACCACAACTTTCTGAAATTAAGCAAGTCACTGGCCTAATACAAGTGGATGAAAAGAAAAGAATAAAGCTGTGTTTTCGATCTGATAATAGTGCTTAATGGGCTTGAGCATTTTCTTTGCATATATCTACTGTGCACTTCTTATTTGCACGCAGGCCGCTATTTCATTGTTTCGTTCTGCCTTAAATATTCCTCTTTGTTTTCTCTTCGCAGTTGTTCTCATCCTCTACTACTCATGCCCATACCAGCTCAACCGATCTTTTTCTCACATTTTGTATTTTGCTTTTGGGTAGCTCAGAAACAAAAGACTCGTTGATAGCTTCGATTGATTAGATTCAGAACACTTTAGCTGTATTATTTATATATCTCTAGTACTACATCTCACATTTTTAAGTAAATTAAATTTTATAATGTATGCACAGTGTATAAGTGAAATAAAAAAAATTTAATTAATATACGCCGGCTGGAGGTTAAGCGCCAAAGTAGGTCCGGGATTCGTCTTTCACATCATCAAATAGAACTACAGGGGAGGCGGGCTCCTGCGTTAATGCTTCGCACTAAAGCGCTGTCTGAGGGTTGAATCTGGAACTAAAAATGCTAAATAGCGGCCCGGGTCTATTGTTTACATCGGTATGATCACGTGCATCTATTTAGGGGTAATTCGCACCTCTCGAACCACTTCTCGAACGTGGAAGTTTAGTGCGGAGGCCATAGAGCACCTTACTTCAATTTGGGTCTGGAAGGAGGGTGCTTTGTGCAAAATTTAATCTAAAATAGTCCGAACGCTGTCACGGATTTCAGTAAATCACCGCGGATCTGCGGGAATACTTTCCGGGCTTCTTCTAGGAGCTGTAAGTTTGCAAGAAGACGTTAGACAAACTCCTAGATGGCCATGTGGAGAAATGTGACCAAGTAGGGTATGTCTTTAATTAACTCCAGTAGTGGTTGTGCTCGAAATGTGCTTATTTCACCTTTAAGGGCCCTTCCGAGGCTATAAAGGTCTCTATTAACGGCATAATTACCGATGCTAAAAACAACGGAATGTGGGACCGATTAGGTTCTGGATTTATGGGAATACTGCGGCTTTTTCTGGCTGGGTTCTGGGCTCAAGTGCTTTGGACCAGCGGCGACTCGCTTTCTAGGATAAAGCGACGCCGACGTCCGGATCGGTTCACCGAGCCAGTTTCACTGGAGGAAACTGGGCTTCAGGGAGCGGTTCCAAAGAAGACTCACTTACAGGTTAAGCAAGACTTGCTGCGGCTTCTAGCTGAACCACCTTGACTGGAAAGCTTTTTTAGCTGCATGCTGTTAGGTTTCAGAGGTGGGAAAAAGACTGGTGTTTCCTCCACGAGAAGCTGAACTCACAAGTCGCTGGACAACAGACCTAGCATCTTCTACTTTTACCCTACCGGCCCGGGTCCATGTGCTGTTGGGGTCCAGACTTCCCTGTCGCTGGACCGTTGCCTTATCAACAAGTTTCTTTGCACTGAACGTCTGGCATCAATTGTGACTTAAGTTGGTGATTCCATATTTAACGCCCTTAGAACCTCACTACCTTCTTCGCCCTTAATTTTCTAAGAAACAATGTAATTTCTAGTCAAACATTGCAGATTTTTTCATAAGTTGTGACATTGCAAAAATAAAATCTTTCTCCTTCTTTAAAGAGAGAAATATTTTTATAGTTCTAACATAACTTACTATTTTGTCTATGCAATCGTGCAATATGCATGTCTCATTCAATTCCATTTTAATTTAGCGGCTCTTTGCATCACATCAGTAACTCTCCTATTTCTTGTGATTTTGTTGTTCCGAATCATAGCTCTTTGCAACTTTTCCGCATGCCAATGCTGTTGTCTCTGTGTCGTATGGCATCGTCGGTAAGACCTTTGTTTTTGAATTTCTCAAAACTAAATTAAATTTTCCAAAGGCTGCACGACTAATCTTTAGTTTCTTGGGATCTCTAAGCTTTGATTTTGTTTTCTTAGTTTAGTAAGACGACTATGGTATTCAAACGTATTCATTAATCCTTCCTATATATCGTGTGTTAAAAAAAAATTTATTCGCAGCATGCCATGATCAAATTGAAGTTTGCCATAACTTGATAGATACCCATCGAAGCAAATGAACTACCCATAAGTCAGAAAGAACTAAATTACATCTTGATCTTGAACTATTTTTCCAAAAATATACAAAACACTAAATAAAAACAATTTTTATTGACTGTTATGATTAATACTCTTGTTGTTGTTGTGTAAATGCCATTTTATTTTCCTTTTTCTTTGATACAAGTAAACTTAATGCAGTGTAAACTTTTGTCTGCCACAGGGACAGATGTTTTCATAAAAAAATGCAATGTGACATTCATCTACAGACGTAAGTTAAGACATGACTGGTTTTTCTATCTTTCTTTTCAAGGCCTACCCTAAATCAGTTTATTTTTTGGAACACACGATAGTATGCTTAATTTCCGGGCTCCGTAGCTCAGTAGTTAAGCATTCTGGCTACTGATCTAAGGGTCGAGCGTTCGATCCCCGATCTCGGTGAGGTTTCTAATAATAAAAAAATGCAGATGAAAACCTCTACAGAATGCCATCATTCGGAAGTGATGTAAAGCCGAGGGTCTCATGTTACTACGATGTGTAGCATGTAAAAGATTTTTTGCTAAGGTTGGAACTCTTTAGTCTCGGCAAAATTCTAAGTAGGACTAAAGTACCTGGTACTCTGCATGCCTAAACCTTATGCATGGGGTTGGAAAAAGGGGTTCTGAGTGCCTTCTTGCTAGACATGAGTCTCTCCACAAATACTACTACTACTACTACTACTACTACTACTAGTAGTAGTAGGTACCTATATGCCCAATTACTCTACTGAAGTTTATTGGAGCCCTATGGTTTTTGCAGCTGAGTTATGGTCAGATAAAATTTGCTTAGTTCTTCCTGAGCACTACTAATCACGATTATGTAATATCTTTTTTCCCATTTAAGCCTTTTAAACACATTTTTTAACGCCAGTATGTTATGTTTAAGAGGAATGGCATCTCTCTGTCCAATGCCTTTCTATATCGGTATTTTTTCCATAATTGTTTCATCGATCTTAGAGCGCATAGGGGCGTTTCTGTAGATGTCTTTTAAGAGAACTGTATACCGAGAGTCTATACTTACGTCGTTTAGTCTTTGTAATATTAACCGGAACTTTACTGTATCTAAGGCTTTCTAAAAGTTGACGAACAGGAAATGTAGTAGAATGTTATATTCTTTGAATTTCTCAAAGCTTTTTCTGAAATCAGCCTGTTCGACTAGTTCACAGAAGTTGAACTTATTTTGTTACCGACAAATATCCTTCTACGATCATTAACGACTTAAAAAGGCGCACAGTAGCTTATTAACGTGAGCACCGGCCATAGGCTAAAGCCAAAGGAGACTGGCTCGGAGTATTCAAAGCGATTGTACCTTGGAAAGTACGGGGGTAAATTTTTGTTATTTTAGAAGGGCACCATAGACACTCTATTACATTTAAGTGTGTCAGCCTTGCAGCTGTGGTCGGAAAAAAGGTTTTGAAAGATTTTCTATAGGGTTCTATTTACGTCTTGTGATGTTACGCATGCGGTAGAAAGCTAGCAGGTGTTTGTCTACGTCACCGACATCAAAGAGGAGAGCAATATCAATAAACTGGATGGAGCGTTATAGGCGTTATTGCATTGCTAACGGATATATGCCCGAAAACGTACTTCACGACATGGAACTTCCTCATTAAAGCACATTAAAAGCTCCGCAGGGTGATGACGTAGTTCTACATGCTATTAACGACATACCTTAGGGCTGCGTCGGTGAGACGATAAAAACTGGAAAGCGGCAGTTCAAAGATTTTCAACGAGCAGGTAGAATAAATCCATATGCGATGAACAGAAGGCTTTTCCTAGGGATTGGTCGGCGACGAGCGTTGATTTACAGATTGGTTGCAAAATGGTAAATAGCAGAAGGATACAGGGTATTCCTTTGAATGTATCCGGTCATTGGTTGATGCAAAATTCCGAGAAACGAGACGAGATTCGGAATTGCAAATGCGTGGCCTGCATTTTGAGAAGCCGAATATCTGGAAATCTTCGTAATTTGGTTAAAATAGTTACGGTAAGATATTCCTAAACAGCGATATGCACGGAACAAAATAACATACGGCAGGACACCTATGTTCTCCACTGTAGCTATGCACCTGCTTATTTGTTATCTGAGATGAAAAATCTTCGACGGAATGAATACGCGGCCGCGGGAATTTTCAAACGGCCCTAGCAATATATCCAAAGATTCGTTAAAACCTTCGTTAACAGCGTGTATAGTTTCTAACAACGACGGCATCTTCTCTTTTAAATAACAGTATCACTTACGCGATTTTCGATTTGATATTATTTTCCTTAAGGCACCAAAAGTTGTACAGCTTTGATTAGTGACTCTTCTTCTATCCTTTACATCTCGATGATCAACCTATCTTCTTCAGCACATCGACCGTTTTTCATATGTTTTTTAAGCTGCATGTTTCATCTGTCCCAATCTCAGGGAATTCCTTCGAATTTACGTATTGTATTAAAGGTTCTGCTTCGTTTTCCTATGAATTATACGCATAAGTATAAAAGTGTTTCATCACTTTGACGATTTCAGATGTTCTCATCACCAGCTACCGTTTTTCTTTTTAATGTTGAATCTATTGTTTGGTATATGATTTTTAGTTTTTTTGGCACTTTGTTAATTCTGTTGTTCTCAATCATCTTATTGATGATGTTGCATTCGTCAGAACTGCTGTATACATTTCGCCTCTTATCAATCAGTTTAGTTCGCTGGTGACTCTTTTAGTTTACACCCCCACATACACCTGGTTTACGATTTTTGTATTTCGCTTAAATGTGGGGGTGTAAACTAAAATAATGTTTACGGGCACCTTATTTAGTTTACACCCCCACCTACACCTGGTTTACGATTTTTGTATTTCGTTTACATGTGGGAGTGTAAACCACAAAACAGTAACTAATGTGTAAACTAAAATAATGTTTACGAGCAGCTTATTTAGTTTACACCTCACTTTTTTCCATTGTTTTGTATTGAAGCATTATGATTTTAATTGCGAGGTTAGGTTAGGTGAGTTTAGGTTAGGATAGGTTAGGCTAGGTTAGGTAAGGTTGTTGTTTGTTTGTTTGTTAATGGACAAGGTCTAGACATGCAGAGTACCAGGTACCTTAGACACCGACTGCTTTGGTCATATGGTCAAAGTCCTACTTAGAATTTTGCCGAGACTAAGGAGTTCCAACCCTAGCAAGGGATCTTTTACATGCTACACATCGTAGTAACATGGGACCCACGGCTTTACATCACTTCCGAATGATGGCATTCTGTAGAAGCTTTCATCTGCATTTTTTTTATTTTTGAAAACCTTACCGGGACCGGGAATCGAACTCGCGACCCTTAGATCAGTAGTCAGGATGCTTACCACTGAGCTACCGACCCCGGCTAGGTAAGGTACGTTGGCGTGTTGTGCCTGGTGTGCGCTCACGGCGGTAGGTGGCACTGGTGGTGGATTGGCGTGTTACATTCTCTTTGCAAATAACAGAAGTTTATAAACGTGAATAATTTGTTTTATATAATTTTCAATTACAAGTTTGGGGTGTAAACTAATTTAGTTTAACATAGACTATAATTTAGTTTACACCCCCACATACAACTAATTTCTGATTTTTCTATTTATCTTAAATGTGGGGGTGTAAACTAAAAAAGTACCCATAGACTATAATTTAGTTTACACCCCCTAAATGTGGGGGTGTAAACTAAAAAAGTGCCCCTTTCTGTATAGGTGAAATACCTATCTTCTCACCAATTTCATTTCTTGCCTTCCGACACGTCAACTTTCTCTTCAACGGTTTCTTGAAGTAAGTGTTTAAAAAGCACAGGTGTTTATATTGAAGGTAACCTAGAAATCTTTCACCTCGATTGTTTACGTTTCCGACGTCTTCGAATCTATCGGTTTTCTTCTCAACTTTGGCTTCGATGATCAGGCAAAGGTGGGATTTCCCCGCTCATTTGGTGGTTGTGAAATTATCATATAATTCTTCTATGGACTCATTATCTGACGTGCTAGTAGGGGTATAAGCTTGTATAATCTACATCTAACATCTTTTGAATCTGTTCGAAACAGCTTGCACTGTTGTGCTTTCTTCGTTTGTCGGCACTTTTTTCCTCACTCTCGACAATATTCAACACATGTTTTGAAAGTCCTGCGTCGAAATTTTCTCACATAAATTTGTACCGGTCTATCTGTATTTGTTTTTGTCCTTCGGATAACATATGTGGAATCTTACGACTTGCCAACGTCTTCACATTTAGTTCTTGGTATAAGCTGTTATCCACTGTGGATGATCTCATATGTAGTTCTTGCTAAAGCTCTGTAAGAGTTATATTCCGATTTTCCTTAAGCAGCTTTTTGGTAGCACTGACGTTTACAGCTACTGGAGATCGTTGTTACGATTTGCGTTCTTTAATTTAATGAACTATGTAGGAATATACTGTACTTTAGTTAGCTGTAAGCCATCTGTATAATATTTTAAGGTAAAATTCGTAGGAAAATGTCATATTTAAATTACAACAAGCGGATGTTTAGAAACGTGCCTTTCGCTTGGGAAGCTGGAGATATTCCAATCTCACGAATAAGATTAGAGTAAGTTTATGCAGCGTTTACTTCATAAACCGAAATATTGAGTGATGTATATGACCGGTACGTGATTAGAAGAAGCAACGGTTGCAACTCGATCATAAAAACTATTTGCAGCTGGGACCAAATGCTTTAGTAGAATTTTAAATCTTTATAGCGGTAATTTACTAAGGGTCCGAACAGGCCACATTTCCCCATGGGAAATCCTCAAGCTTGTAAAAATTCATAGAACTATTATGAACGGTCACGTCCGCGAAATGCCAAATGTCCAAAATTTTGACCAGCTCTGATAGGTTATTGGGAACTTTGTAAACGCCCACCGAGCTTTCTTGGTCAGAATGGACTTAGAATTAAGTTAGTTAATAAGAAGATGTAAATACGTAAACTTAAGGTTTCTGTAAACGGCAGAAAAATAAATGCAAGTATTTGTATCTACTTAAGTGTCCTTATTAATCTCAGTAGCTTTGGTCTTCGTGTCCGAGTGTGTTTCAATTAAAAGGATTGCCAGTTACCCCGACTTTAGGCGTCTCGCAATATCGTCCAGATCTCGGTTCATCTTCTAACCTACACCGTTCATCTTTAAATGCAGGAAACCGGTAGCTAACTGTAGATTACAAAAAACTATGACATATGTCAAACTTTATCTTAGTATACGTTTTATTTCCAACCCCTCAAAGTTGCAACTGAAAACTGGCAAACAAAAGAGCTTCCAATTTATGTAAAAGTTTTTGCTTTTCTTCGTATCCATGGCCTGCCACTAATTATAAACGGTGGAGCTCTCGTAGGTACTTACATATTCTAGGCATATACCAAATATTATGTGACGCGTATCTCTAATATCCCTACATCTGTAACATGTTTGCCCACCTTTAGCTATTAAGGGCATAAAATATTTTAATTTCAAGCGATTGCCTACCTGTTACGATAAAACAAGGTGATGAATCATGCAGCTCGTCTCTTGATCAATTGTACTGCGGCGTACAAAGAGACCTGCCATTAAAATTTAATAATTGCTACCCCAGGAGTCAAATTATATCTGAATGACAACGAAAACGCAGAAGCGATTCTTTATTTTCGAGCCTGCGCGTGTCCTATCTTCCTCGCGCACAAATTCAGCTACTGTTTATTGTTGTGCACCGCCACACAAACTGCAATTTTCGGGTAGCTCGGTTCAAAATGCCTACGGTATAGAAAAATGGGCGGCGTGGAGATGCCGAAGAATTTTAAAATCTATTATTTTACTCGCGGATGTACTGCAACACCGCTGAGTCACTTGACTCACACGTTGATATTGTTACGATTGCACAGTCATTATTGAGGCCGGCTGTGTTTTTTATAACACTTTTTTAGATTTTAGTTACACTTGGCTCTACATTAGCAAAGGGATCTTCTGGCAGAGATGCGTTAATACGTTTTTTTATTATTGTAATTAAAGCTAGGTCATCTACAACATTAATTCAATACAGGGCATTATAGCCCTCCTACTGTGCCCACTTGGTAATATTTATAGTGTTCGGGTCAATCGAATCGCCACCAATGACAAGTGAAAGGTTCAAACAATATAGTATGTAAACACTTTATGTCAAATAATGAAAAAGACGCTGAATTATAACAGTTTTATTAATATTTTTTTATTGGAAAATGCGAACATTTAAATTTTGGAATCTCAAACTTCCCAAATCTTAATTCCTTATTTAGCTGCATTATTAGAACTACCAGTTGCTCATCTTTAGAGCTAGGATAATTAGGCAAATTGCCTTTTTTAGTAAATGGAAGGATAAAAGGCAGACCCAATTTTAAATCTGTTTTAGAATGCGTGAAATTCAAAAATGCAAATTTTATTTTGCCTTTTTTGCGTCTTTTTAACGATTCTGCCTTTTTTGAGGAATTTCCTATTTTTCTTGCCTTTTGGTGCCTTTTATGATATATTAAATTAGAATTTTAAGAAATTTAGTTCTTACATTTTCAATTTCAAAATAATGTACTAGCAATTTTCCAAGAAAGTGCACATTTTAAATTTTTGAAATAAATTGTGAAAAGTATTATTCCCAAGCACTTACAGGTAAGAGGTTTAATGGGTTTAACCCTATATTGTTACGGGCTGAAAATTTCTCAGAAAGATTATTTTCTTGAGATTAATTTTAATGAGGGTACCAGTATTGTCAGGAGAAAGTTTTCTACTGAATCAGCCAGTTTGTCACAATTTTTGAATGTGTTAACATTGTGATTTGTGAAGTGCATCGATTGTATTTCTCAGTTAAACTTCTTTTAATTTTGCATTTTTTTATTTTTGCCTTTTTTTACTTTATTTTTGCCTTTTTTACTTTATTTTTGCCTTTTTAGTGCTTTTTTAAATATTTTATTTTGCCTTTTTGCCTGCCTTTTTCGAGACTTTATTTTGCCTAACTATCCTAGCTTTACTCATCTTTATATATATAATTCTTCTGTACGTGTGTATGTGACTGAACTCCTCCTAAACGGCTTGACCGATTTTGATGAAATTTGTTGTGTGTTGTTTGAGTGGGTCCCTGGATGGTTTAGATTTACAATTGGACCCGGTAGGTGGCGCTGCAATCGGGTTCTAAGAAGTTTTTAAAAAATTTTATCACGAATCTCTTTTTTTAATTTGTTAAAAGATTTCTCGCATATCAGAACATATAACACGAAAATTTCAACCCCCCACCACCCCCAAAAAATTTTTAAAATGAAAAAAATCGAAAATTCGAAAATCGAAAAAAACTGCTTAACCTGCGAATAGCAGGCAAACCAACGTTCGGGCAGGACAACGTCTGTCGGGTGACCAAATTCCCCCCCCCCCTATTTTTTAAAATAAAAATCTATATATATAATTCTTCTGTACGTGTGTATATGACTGAACTCCTCCTAAACGGCTGGACCGATTTTGATGAAATTTTGTGTGTGTGTTTGAGTGGCTCCCTGGATGGTTTAGATTCACAATTGGACCCGGTAGGTGGCGCTGCAATCTGGTTCTAGGATTTGTTTTTCAGTTTTTTGACGATTTTTAAAATTTTTTTTACGATTTTTCGGAAATCAGAGCATATAACCCCAAAATTTCACCCCCTCCACCACCCCCCAATATTTTTGAAATAAAAAAATCGAAAATTCGAATATCAAAAAAACGTTTGCTGAACCCGCTAATAGCAGACAAACCAACGTTCGGGCAGGACAACGTCTGTCGGGTCCGCTAACCCTTAGAGGGTGAAATGGGGTAAATAAACCTAAAAATCGATGTGAGCCGTTATTGAGGTTTTTTGGGAAGTTGATTGCGAAAATGGCATTTATTTTTAAGTCCAAGGCGATGGACATGACAATATTAAAACTTTATAGTGGAGAAACGGAGTTTTATAGACAAATTATTTTTGGGCAGAACAACGTTTCCCGGGCCCGCTAGTCTATTATAACATTTCAGTTCGTATTATAAGGTTTTGGTAGAACTGTCATCAGTGACAGTCATTTGTTGAAGCTATCCATTTAAATTTTCGCACCTTTGTTGTATTAAAGAGTAGAGTGCTGTGTGGTAACTAATGTCAATATATATAAACAAATTGTGTATGTTAATAAAGAAAGGTCTCAGTTCTTAAAGGTGTTTCATATTGATAATAAAGCAATCATCAACATGGTAGCAGAGCGTGGTTCCTCATAAAGTGGACTTGTTTCGTTGCGGCAGTGAAAGAACGGGATTTGGCGTATCGCGGGTTGGTGTTGTTCACTGGATTTTTCGCACGGCATAAACATGGAATTCCACGGTATTGAAAAATTACGAGGTGCTGATAATTGGAACATCTGGAAATTCGCGGTGAGGAATTTGCTGCGTGGAACTGAGGGAGCATACGAGGTTTGCAACGGCGAATTAGAAAAGCCGGAGCCGGTGTCGGAAGATATGGACGTTGATACACTTGCCGCATATAGCGTGAGTTGGAAAGCCTGGGACAAGGCGGATCGTGCCGCGAGTCAAATCATCGTTAAAACTCTGGAGTCCAAGGTAATGGCCCTCCTGATAACGTGCGAGACAGCGAAAGATATGTGGCTCAAGTTGCATTCAGTTTATGAGCAACAAACAAAGCAAGCTGCCCACACTGTTCAGGCAGAATTTTTTAGTTTTAATAAAAATCCTGCTGATGATATTGTTACTCATATTGCAAAATTTGAAGGTCTTATTTTGCGTTTGCAACAACTTAATGTGAAACCGGATGAGTCATCGCTCATGGTTAAACTACTGGACTCGTTCCCGGATGACTACGAGAGCCTTCGACAGGCGTGGTGGGCGAGACCTGATGAGCAACAAACAGTCGCGAACCTCGTGGGACTACTAACTTCTGACGAAAAACGTCGACAACAACGAGCTGAAAAGCAAGATGATTTAGTTGCACTAATGGCGAGCCAAGCCAAAATTCAAGGGAGAAGCGATCGTGGCAGTTTCAACAACAATAAAAATAACCAGTCAAAGAGAGCAACAGACCCTGGAGACAGAAATGACAAGGGCAAGCACGTGGTAAGGTGTTTCCGGTGTAAAGCCGTTGGCCATATTCGTCGAAATTGTAAAAGACAAAAGTCCAGCAACACGAGCACGTCGAAAGATAAACCAAAAGACGAGGCATTCGTTTGTGAAGTCCTCAACGCTGAAGAATATGACTCGTGGATCGCCGATTCTGGGGCAACGGATCATGTGTCTCATCATGGTGAATGGTTTTCGTCCTTTGAACAGTTCCCTACGGCGGTCAAAGTATATATTGGTGATAAATCGACAATGGATGCTCTTGGTAGAGGTACGATTAAATTTGAGGCTCTTGTTGACCAGAAGTGGATGCCCTGTTACATGGAAAACGTGTTGTATGTACCAAATGCCCGAAGAAACTTATTTTCAGTAATCTCAGCCCTGGACAAAGGAATGCAGTTTACTTCTACACAAAGAGGATGCCAATTCGTGAAGAATGGAATTGTCAAGGCATGTGGTGTACGAGCTGGTCAACTGTTCAAGATGGCGATTCGAGTAAAACCTCCGGAAACTTCGTGCCTGGCTGAAGTACACTTGTCATCGAAGGATACGCTGCACATTTGGCACGAGAGGCTTGGACATCAAAACAAACGCCACGTAAAGCAAGTTCTGAAAGATCACAGAGTGGAATTTGTTGAGGATGACCAGTTTTGCGGAGCCTGCGTGGAGGGTAAACAGCATCGAAATAGTTATATCGAGCGTAGACAACGTGCCACTGAACCTGGTGAAATTATACATGCCGACTTGTGTGGTCCTATGGAATGCACATCGTTGAGTGGATCAAAGTATTTCGTGTGCTTTACATGTGATTTTTCAAAACTTCGCATTGTTTATTTTCTGAAAGAAAAGTCAGAAACTGCGGTGAAAATTACTGAGATGGTTCAAGTCGTCAGAAATCATCGTGGAAAACCGATGAAGATTTTCCAATGTGACGGAGGTACGGAGTTCGACAACACTGAAGTACGGAAAACTATGGCTTCCAATGGAGTAGCACTGGCGATTACCAATCCGTACACCCCACAACAAAATGGCTGTGCGGAGCGGACCAACAGAACTGTGGTGGACCTTGCCCGGACGATGCTCTTGGCGAAAAACTTACCCAAGTTTTTGTGGGCGGAGGCAGTAAATGCTGCAGTATATATTTTAAACCGAAGTGGCCCGAGCAGTATTAAAGGAAAATCGCCATATGAACTGTTTACGGGAAAAAGTATCCGCTTGGAGAAATTTCATGTTTTTGGTACAGGATGTTATGTACACGTGCCAAAAGAAAAACGCAAGAAATGGGACGGAAAAGGCAAACGAGGCATATTCGTCGGTTATTCAGACAACGTGGACGGTTTTCGCGTTTGGTACAAGTCGGAAAATCGTATTGTTCGGAGTAAAGATGTCGTATTTGAGCCTGAAATCGCAGGAAAATTGTTAAGTTTGTTTCCTAGTGGAATTGACGATTGCTCGCAGCTCGAGGAACAAAAGGGGGTGTCTGATTTGTCTCGCTTGTCAACCGACTCATCATATGAATCGTCAAAATCAGAACTGGAGCATGATTTAGTTCAAAAGCAGGACTGGGAGAATCCAACGTCATCTATGAGGGGGCCGCAGTTACGAGATCGTTCTAATTTAAAAGGACCGCAGCGCTTCATAGAAATGATGATCTCCGAAGTCAATGTACCAAAGAATTATATCGAGGCGATGAATTCAGCGGAAAAGGTGCACTGGAGAGCAGCGATGGAAGAAGAAATGGCATCCCTGAAAGAAAACTCGACATGGGATTTGGTAAAATTACCAGCAGAACGTAAAGCTATTTCAAATCGCTGGATATTTCGTGTTAAACGCGACGCCGATGGTAAAATCAGTCGCTATAAAGCGCGATTGGTCGTCCGAGGATTTAGTCAACGAGAAGGGATTGACTATAACGAAACTTTCAGCCCTGTTGCACGTTTTGACACGATTCGGACAATGATAAGTATTGCTGCAAACGAGAAACTGGAGCTCGCTCAATTCGACGTCAAAACAGCATTTTTAAACGGCGTAATTGAGGAAGAAATTTATATGCAACAGCCCGAAGGTTACGACGATGGCAGCCAACGTGTGTGCAAACTTCAGAGAAGCTTGTACGGACTGAAACAGTCTCCACGGTGCTGGAATAAACGTTTCAGGGACGTGTTAATTTCTTTTGAATTTCATGAGAGTGCAGCGAATCCATGTTTGTTCTATCGAATCTCGGATGAAGACAAGCTGATCGTGGTACTATACGTCGACGACGGATTAGTAATAGCCACTAAGAAAATCGCAATTCAAAAATTCCTGTGCCAACTCAAAGAGGAGTTCAAGATAACGACCGAGCCCGTTGGGTATTTTTTGAATGTGCTCATCGAACGTATTGATGACAATTCAATAGTTATAAGTCAGAAGAGATATACTGAGGACATTCTCCGGCGTTTCAACATGGAAAACGCGAATTCTGTTTCGACTCCAATCGTGAGATGGCAACTGACAGGGGAAGTGACGGATGGTGACATGACAAATGCCCCTTACCGAGAGGCCGTCGGGTCTTTGATGTATTTGGCGGTGGCAACACGACCTGATATTGCCTTTGCTGTGAGCTACGTGTCGCAGTTTCTTGAAAAACCCACTGAATGGCACTGGACGATGGTCAAGCGGATCCTGAAGTACCTCAAGGGGACAACTGGAATGGGTATTCGATACAGCTCAGGCTCTGTAGCGGGAGAGCTGGAATCCTACAGCGATGCAGACTATGCAAGCAACGAAATAACGCGCCGTTCTGTCAGCGGCACAGTCTTTAAGTTTAGCGGTGGAGCTATCGTTTGGGCTAGTAAACGGCAGCAAAGTGTCTCACTGTCAACTATGGAAGCAGAATATGTAGCCGCCAGTGAAGCTGCCAAGGATGCGGTGTGGTTGGGACGTCTTTTCGACGAGATTTCACCGCTAAAATCAGTGCCCAAGCTCTTGATAGACAATGCAAGTGCGATTAAGCTTGCAAAAAACCCGAGTTTTCATAAACGTTCAAAACATATTGATGTGCGTGCCCATTTTGTTCGTGAACGGGTTCAGAATGGAGAGCTGGAAGTAGAACATGTTTCGAGTGAGGACCAAATAGCCGATATTTTGACGAAGCCGATTCCGCGAGTGAATTTCGAACAGCTTCGAAAAAAGTTAGGAATGATTGAACTCAAAACGTAGTTTTTTTTTAATTTGTGGTTAAGCTCATTCATTGTTTCTCTCATCTTCCTATTTGCAAAAATTTAAAGTTTAAGGGGAAGTGTTGAAGCTATCCATTTAAATTTTCGCACCTTTGTTGTATTAAAGAGTAGAGTGCTGTGTGGTAACTAATGTCAATATATATAAACAAATTGTGTATGTTAATAAAAAGGTCTCAGTTCTTAAAGGTGTTTCATATTGATAATAAAGCAATCATCAACAATAACTACCACAGATTTACCATTAATCTTAGCTAAAGCAGGAATAAGCTGATTAATTACCCAATTTGGAATACAGATGCGGTCATGGTGTTATGGTAATCTCTGTCGTTGTTTTTTGAATCCAATAAAAAATCGCATCCTTCCAAAAACCCAAATTTAGTTCCAGCATGCAAAATTGTGAATCGTTTTCCCTCCCCCCTGAATTTAGATGGATTACTTTTACTATCATCTTCGTGAACCCAACGACGAATCGTAGATCCATTTTGGTAGATCCACGTTTCATCAAGGTACACGAAGATGATATTTTCATCGGAATTTTTTAAATGTAGATATTTTCGCAAGAAACTAATTTTGGGTGCAACAACGTGCTTTTGTTCACATAAAATTTTGCGTCCATTAGTAAGCTTATACTTATATCCCATAGATTTTAGAATTTCGTATAGCAATGTTCTCCCTCCCGTAAACCCACACTGTTCCTTAACATCAACCAATAAATCACTTACTGTAAAAAACCTATCTTCGGAATTATATTGCCAAATCAGTTGTTGCAAGTCCTTCCTAAAAAAATGATTTTGATATAAACTAGATTTAGAGCGTACGCTAACGACAGAAGATTGCAACTCTTTAGGCTGTTGTTTTATAATAATTTCTATTGTCGACCTCCCAAACTAAAAAGTAATGCCTTATTAGGTAAATATACAAAACATGTATGTAATTATCTTTACCCCAAAAATAGTGCAAACGCTGTTTACCAGACAATCATGGGTTAAACCAGGCCGCATATTTCGTAGGGTTTCAAAACATTTTTTAATGTGCACTTTGGTTTCTTTTGATATCGTTTTGGGCATCTTCTTGCTGCGTTAATTCAACTTGAATTCAAATTGACCATTGGCGTAACTAGGATTTTTGGCTGGGGAGGGCCAGGCCCCCCCAACCAACCATCGTCAATAACTATGTATACCTATGAAGACAGGAATTTACGTACATGCATAACCTTTTCGCATACATTTATTTGCTTGTTCTTTGATGCCGTTATACGAGGGCAGTCCCGTAAATTTCTGCAATCTAATAAAACAAAGTTCAGTACCTAACCAAAATTTGTTTTGATTATTTTCTCAAAGTATTCCCCCTTAAACTCAACATTTACACATTCGGTAAAACCAATTTTCAAAACATAAATTCCACAATTTTTGAGTTACTTGAGAAACAAGGTTTTTGAAACTTTCCACAGCATCTTCGGGAGTTGCAAATCGCACACCACGCATTTTATCGTCTAATGGAGGAACTAGAAAGTAATCGGAAGGTGCTAGGTCGTAACTGAATAGGGGATAAGTTAGCAATTTTAACTCAAAAGTCTCTAAAAATTATTTTATTTGATGTGCGGTATGACTGGAAGCATTTTCATGGTGCAGAACTATCTCACCCCTTGGGCGCCATAAGCCGAGATTTTTGAATAAGGTCTGGCAGGCATATAGTTGTGTTCCATCCTGCAGTAACCCTACGTTTATGTTTAAGCACGACAGTTGTGATAGGTCCTGATTTTGAAAAGAAACAAAAAATTTTTTTTCTTACCAACTCTTCAAGATCGCTTCACTTTAACTGGATTAGGATTTGTTGGAAACAGCCATTGTGCTGACTGCCGCTTAGAATCGGGTTCAAATGCATATATCCAGCTTTCGTCACCAGTTATTATGTAAACTGCTTTAGATCTACCTTCATCATATTTCTTATACTGTTCCACATGCTGTTGTTGTATTTCTGTGTGTCTGTTAAACTGTGTGGTATTCACCCAAGACAGACTTTTCTTACATCCAAATAAGTATGTAAAATCTTGTGTATTGCAGTCATGCCAATGTCCAAGATGCTTTTAATAATTCTGTAAGTGACTCGATTGTCCTACTGAAGCATTCTTCGCACAGCGTCTACGTTCGTATCAGTAACTGCTGAAATTTGTTTTCGCAAAAATCGTCGCTGACTGAAACTCGTTCAAATTTAAATTCATTAAACTAGAAATATGCGCCTGGCCACCAAAATCAGCACGAAGTCATTTCTTTCAGAGAAAGGGAACTTTTAAAGTCATAGTAAATCATGGCTCTAAAATGTTCTCCCCTTATGTTCATTTTTGATGCACAACACTTATTTCAAAACTAACTGTCTAGTAACTAAATTTGAACTGTTAAACTAGAAAACAACAAACATTTGTTTATGGCAAGTTACATTTCCATGGTACACTTGATCTATTGGTTTGCAGAAATTATGGGTGCTACCTACTCTCGTAATACTACGTGTCTAAGGAGCATATCAATATTATATTATTTTTCGGTTCATAAACAACATAAAAATGTATATATTACCTCTTACAACTCAATGAGGTTAACGATAAAAAATATTATTTCAGGAGAAACATCACTTGGTTTCCATTTGCACGTTTTTGAGCCACAATTTTTATTTTCTTCTCCGTATCCTCAAAGCAAATACTTTCTTGAAATCAATATACTCTTAATTGTTATTGTTAGTGTTGTGCCTTTGACCGGTCAACAACTTTTTGGTCTATTGACCAGCCAATTGACCGCTCATTTGACCATTTTAATTTTTTTAATTAACCTTTTTTAATCAATTGTATTGATAGTTCTGTAAGTAAAGCACAACTGAAACAGAAGACTCCAATGCTGAATCCCCTCGCTAAATATGTAAATCCCCTGCATTTTTGCAATTTCAGTAAATGTTTGATTAGTTACAGGCTTACAGCCAATAATAAAGACCTTCTACAAAAAAACCGTTGATTGATAGTGTAATTTAATATAAGCAATTTTAAGGCTAAAAGAGCATTTGACAGTGAACTTGACCACACAGTTTTTGACCGTGGTCAAATTGACCGGTCAATTGACCAAGGCACAACACTAGTTATTGTGATATCTTCTTATTCTATCTTGGGCTAGCAACTGTGGAAACTCAAGCACCACAAAATGTTCTTTGCGTTACATAAAACACTATTCAACATAAAATTCTGAATCGTACTTTTTAAAGCTATAAACTCAACTCTTTCAGCAAGTCAAACATCTAAATAGCAAGTCACCTTAAGTCTGAACTGGACGATCCTATAATAGGCAGCTAGCTGTATGTGCCCAGGGAGTAGTTACCATGCACTCAAGTTTTCAACTCATTTAGTTACCCGCATATGAAATAATTGCAATTTTATTTTTCTGTGCACATAAATTGATCCTTTATTTGTTTAAACTTAAGAGAAACTAACAAAAATTGTGTAAATTTAACTAAAAAAATATTCAGACGAAAGCAGTGTTTTCAAAGTAATTATTACCTAACTAATAACGTTTTCTCTTGTATATTATTATTCAGTAGAGTCATCCGTCCAACATATGGTATTTATACTATAATGTTTTTAAGCCAAAAAAGGTAATAAAACCAGAAACTGTAAGAATGTGTGAGGGTCGATAACCAACCCCTTAGTTTAAATGGGTTTAATAAAAAAGCAGATTTTTAAATTTACGTAACTTCTATTTTTCTGGGGTGGGCCAGACGGCACTCTGGGGAGGGCCTGGCCCCCCTGGCCCCCCCGCTAGTTACGCCAATGAAATTGACACGAGCTTGACATGAACACCGAGATCTTTTTAAAATCGTTAAATTTAGATTTGGCAGCACCGTAAAACGTAGTTTTTAATAACAGGAAAACCTAAAGGAAACAAAAAGTATAATAACGAAAGTAACTTGATAAAACGAAATCATGACCAACCCTCATCCAGAAAGATCGCGAATGCAATATAGGTATAGTGTACGTTGTTACATTGTTCAAAATAGTGACAGCAGATTTTTGTGTAAATAGCAGTAACATGACAGTTATAGAGATAAGATTAGCTTATAGGATTATAGATGTATTCTGATTGCTAATTAAACCAAAAAAATGTTTCCCAGATGTGACAAAACACATCTTTTGAAAATACAATTTTTCAGCTTAAGGTCTGGTTTTGTAACTATCCTTTGGTAGCTCGAATACCACTTTCCTATCGTCTGGCGAAAATACTAAATAAGAGCCGATTTACTTTTTTCATGAATCAAAAATCACATTTCAGCGCAGTTTTATCGATGTTAAACTTGCTTAAACTGAAAGTATTCTTGGTGGCAAAAGTTGTTCAATATCTTGTAATAATGTGGCGTTGTTCAATAATTTTTCTTAGTGAACTCATTTTTGTTTAGGAAATTTGGACCTTACACTTTTTTACTTAATTTTATCAAGTATATAGATACGTCATTGGCATTAAACATTATCACACCTTTGAGTTACAGCCAGCATAACAAGTGTCAATTTAATTAATGTTAATTCGTGGGTAAGTAGTTTCATTATCCTACTATATTATTTTCGTAGCTGCAGCTATGGTTTTCTTGCGGGACAGTTGCTGCAGGACGCCATGTTGGTTTTTTGGTGCTAAACAACACTCTTTTAATATTCGAGTTGTTTGCAACAGCGTTAAATTTTGGTTTATGAAGGTCTTTCGATGAAAAAGATGATTTTACTACGTTACTCATACTACACGAGTATAACGAACTGATTTAATCAATCTTATTGTGTTGACTATAAAAAATAATAAGGACGCGCGTGCTGTACTTAATTTTGAGAAGAAAACGTCAAATGATGCTTAAAAACATGTGTAAGCGAAGCACGTATAATCTTTATTTTGCATCACACCTTTAAAGTTTGTGGATAAATTTTGTTTGATTTCGTTGATTATTCATTAAAAAGAACAAAACCTATATGTAATGTTTTAGAACAATACATACGAGGCATGAACATTATTTTCGTTATAGTCATGTAACTTTTAAGCGCAACACCGCAACACAATATAAAAAGAAATTATTTGAAGATATGTACATCTTAATTGCAATATTGCAATCAACTGTAAGGATTTGCCAGCAGCCAGTCATGCTACGCCAAGTTTGTATACTTCCACTACAGCACTACTGCTGACAGGATTGCTGGCTTTATGAATTGATCTTGATACGAATCGCAGAATGATATTGTGTTTCAAAACAATTTCTCCCTCAAATACCTACGAAATTTTAACTTTCTTGATACATAATAAATGAAAGAAAACTGTAACGCACTGTTTCGACGCCGCTGTTTATCCCTGAAATAAGCTACCATTTTACAGTAGAAACTTTGATGAATATTTTAACACAAGAAGGTTACGGGTAATATTGATGGTCAAAATTAAAATGTGAATTTGTCAGGTGTACACAATGTCGTTGTAGGAGAAGGATTAGCCTAACACTGGAAATAAACTGCCATCACAAGCTGTGGATATTTTATACTTGAGAGAAACGCAGGAAAACGCTTCGTAAGAAAATTTGACCCCAGTCCAATATTTTCATTGAATATCTGATAAAGTGATAAATATATTATAATGATACACCCCCATATGTGCGTTAGAATCAAATTTAGAAAAGATGAAGGGATTACAATGGTTGAAAATAATTCGGATCTATTCAAGTATAAAGTGGGAATGTGAATGGTTATTAGGTAATTACAAAGTGAGAGAGAATTTTTAATTGAATGGAAAATGGCTGTTTGAAAAATAGATGGATTTGAAAATAATATAATGTTGTAAAAATTGCAGTTTGAAACGAATGACAAATACTTAATTGAAATAAAATAGAAATTTAGTAGGTTTAAATCAAATATATTAAGACTAGAGAGTATAAAAATGTTTAAAAATAACCCTGTTTTTATGAATAAAATGTGTTGAATAATAAAAAGGGTAATAATACAATCTACGTAGAGAAAAAAAATGGAAATTTAAAATAGAAGTAAAGACATGAACTAATGAAGATTACACGTATGTGGTAAAAACTAATGGATAGCAGAATTACTCTACAAAAGTGAATCATTGGAGAAAAATAATGGGTCAAGTTTATTGGAAAAGTCCATTTGAGATATTACATCAATCAAATTGGATTACGTCAAGCTGTTCGGTGCTAAGTGAGACTTCTAGAGGAGGATCATCGGCTAAAAGAAGCACATTCCAAGAAGTTGGCAGATACGGTAGCGGGTAGCAAGTAGGTCTCTGCAGAATTTGGTTTGTTGGCTGTGTACTGTAGAAAAGGTGGAGTAGCTGATGTTGGACGATTAGGACGTCTTGTCTGTCTGTGGACCATGCATTGAGGGAAGGTGCTTGGGAGGGTCGATTAGTAGGCAGAGAGGAGCAGTTTGATTGACATCTGGAACGTTGTGCCGACCAAGTGAAAGGTGGGTGAATTACTTACTGCTTTAATATTGTTGTGTACCGTTGTAAAGATTGAAGAATATATTTTGACATTTGGTTGACATAAGTTATTGTGACTTATGAGAATGAGATTAAAAATATTAGAACATCAATTTTTCAGAAATCAGTTAACTAGATAAAGGAATCCACCCCTGATTTTCAAGAGCTATCTCCAATAAGAATGATTTACATTCTATACATAAAAGGGCAACCTTTAATTTAAAAACAGTTTAATATAACTATACTTGAAGTTTATAGCATATTAAAGGCGTTGCAACGAGGACTTTACAAAATTTATGACTGCCCAATGTATTGAAAATTAATAATCAGAAATAGTAGCTTATTAAAAAGTAAATAAATACAGCACGTTATAAGGGTCAGTACAATATTTTAAAGCAATGTACTTAATAATAATAATAACGTTTATTCGCCGATAAGGCACAAATCATACATACTGATAAAAAATTCGTATGTACATACTTAATGATATAATAAATTTACAAAATCCAACACTGAAGGTAACGGCTAAAAGGCACACAATCAAAAATGCTTAGATAAGCTTTCTGTTCTGCTTTGTATGACCACATGCGAGTTTTGATTTAAAATAGCAGGAAAAATAAAATGTTAATTAACGAATACTATCGTTATAATTGAAAAAAAAACAAAATTTATTAACACGGTATGACATCATTTAACGTTATGATTGTTTACTAATTCATATTCTTACTTGGGTATTTCGCCACTCTGCAAATTAAAAATATTAAATAACGAAAATATTAATAACGAACGTTTCGAGGGACAATCTGCCCTCGTTATCAACGAATAACAATTAAAAATAACAAGAAACTTAGCTTTTTTCACTGGAAGGAAAAACGACCAACCTCCAATGACTTGTTTGACATTGACGTTTGTTGATATCTATACCTACTTGATCTCATCTTTAAGAATCGATAGCCAACTATTGTGTAAAAATATTGAGAAAGACGACACGCATTTTTCTTCGTTAAGTAAAATATATGCCGCTTCATTAATTTTTCGCCTAGTTGACATCGATTCTTTAGACAAGATCTTTGTGTTGTGCATTGTATTTTATGGTTTTCATCCCAAGCATGTTCTGCCTGCTTAGACTTATTGAATTGATAGGTTTTCATCATATTTTTATGTTCTTTAACTCTATCTGCTAAAGGTCTGGATGTTTCACCGATATAATATTTCCCGCATTCACAGGGAATACTATATATACAATTCCTTGAATGTTGTTCTTCGTTGAACGGTTTAATTTTTGTAAGAACTGACCGCAAGGTATTCATCGTTTTGAATACCGTCCTAACATTGAATCTATTTCCAATTCGTCTAATTTTGTCAGATATGCCTGGAATATATTGTATAGTTAGAGTATTATATTTTTGAGTGTCATTCCTTTGTATGTGTGTGGCATTGCCATTATCTTGTAAAACATTAATAATAAATTCTTTCTCTTTTTTGAAAATTTTATCATTAGAGCAAACAACTTTGGCTCTGTCGTAGAGACTTTTTACAACGCCTGTCTTTATGTTTTTGTGATGGTTGGAATTAAAATGTAAGTACTTATTAGTATTGGTTTTCTTACGGTATACTGATGTTTCAAAAGTATTAATTGTGCGTGTGATTAGTGTATCAAGAAAGGGCAACTGATTGTTTTGCTTTGTTTCTAATGTGAATTTGATGGAGGTTTCTTTACTGTTAATATGTTCAAGAAATTTGTCCACCTCATCCATATCATGAGGCCAAATTGTAAAAACATCATCGACATATATCCACCAAACTACTGGTTTGTTGGTGTACGTGTAGGCATGTTGTTGTTCAAAGTCTTCCATAAAAATGTTACTAACAATGGGAGATAAAGGTGAACCCATTGCCATCCCGAAATCTTGTTGGTAAAATTCATTGTTTAGTTGAAAGTATGTCGTTTTAATGCATAGTGTTAAAAGTTCCATAATGGTACCAACGTTTAATGTTGTTCGTGTATGTAACGTGTTATCGTTTTGTAGCCTATGTTTAATGATGTTGAGTGTTTAGTCTACTGGAACATTAGTGAAGAGACTAACTACATCGAAACTAACCATTAAGTGATGTGTGTTTATGTTTGCTGCTTTAAGTTTTTCAAGGAAATGTTCTTTATATACGTGTCTGTATTTCCTGATATAGGAGTCAGTATTTTATGTAAATATTTAGCTAAACTGTGACAAGGAGAACCTATAGAACTAACTATTGGCCTAAGTGGTACATTTGGTTTGTGTATCTTTGGTAATCCATAAAAATGTGGTGGTTTACTATAGTGTGGTGTTAGTGTACGTCTTACAAAATCTTAATCTCTTTGCGTTCAATGACTGAGACAATTCTGAAAAAACAATTGAGCTTTATTTAAACCAATATTATGAAAAATAGCTATTAAAAGTTCATGATTAATATCGAATGCTTTGAAGTAATCAAGTAAAATTAATGCAGCCATATTACAGTCGTAAAACAATGGATAACTTAACTGCCGATTTCTCGTATTTTAATGACAATTTCGACGTACTTTAATGCCAATTTCAAATAAAACATAATGTACCTACTCCTCGGCACTGAAGTTCATTTTTATCCCTCGTGTGGTTTATTTGCCTTGGCCCTACGGGCCTCGGCAGCTAAATCCACATTCGTGATAAAAAGTTAAACTTCAGTGCCTTGGTATACAAACTACTATTTTGTGAAATCGGCAGTGAAGTACCTCGAAATGGTCATTAAAATACGAGAAATCGGCAGTGAAGTAATCCATTGTTTTACGACTTTTTGTAGGTGGCGGAGGGACAGATAAACCTCAACCGGCGTCAACCTAATCTACAAAAGTTGGTTAAAATGTTGTCATTTCACGTTTTTTCGATTTAAAAAAAACATAGTGTATACAAACTACCATTTTTAACTGACTGTACAGAGCTCACAAAATAATCATTAATTTCTTTTAGATTTAATAGATTGGGAGGTAGTGCTGATGATCTAATTTTAACAATACTGAATTTATTAAGTTCAGTTGATTTAAGATCGGCATCAAGTAATTTAAATTGTAAGTATGCCCTTTTTTCTGGTTTAATTGCAAAATTGGTGGTTACGCAGTGACTTGTAATATTTCGAATAAGAAGCAAGTTTAGAGGTTTTTGCCCTTTTATAAGCTTTATCATGTAGAGATATTAGGGAGTTTTTGCGATTGCGTTCCGCTAAAATAAAGGCCCGCTAAAGCTTATGTTACCTAGCGACGTCAACGATACAGCCAATCAAAATAAAATTTCTCGAATTTAGCGTAACGCTAATTTAACGTGAGGGTGTGCAAAACTCCCTATTAATTTAATGTTGTTCGTTAAACATGGAGCAGGAACTTCAGTCAATCTTTTTGTCAGGAAAGGTTAAAGATTAATCAAGTTGTCATTGCAACTGACCTTATCATCAATCTGAGGAGTATCATATATTATGAGCTCCCAAGGAATGCTGGAAACATTTATTTTCATCCATATTTTTATAATTTCTAAATGTTAATAATAATTTATTCACTGCTTTGACTCTACATTCGACATTAATGTTTCAACAAACAAGGCAGTGATCGCATATATGATGCATATGGCTGATATTAGTATTTTGATTAGTGATAGAATCAAGTATGATTATATGATTTATCAGCTTTTCTGTAAACGGTGTACTACGCGTAGGTGATGAGATTATCAGCTATAATTTACCAAGGGCAGTGATAATCACCCGCAATAATTTTGACAAATAACAACCCGAAAGTGCGTTGCTTAGAAATAACCCTCGGCTTCGCCTCGGGCGAAAAGGTAACGCACTTGAGGGATATTATATGTCAAAATTATAACGATTTATCACTGGCCGCGGTGAATTCGGGAAGATAAGTTCTTAAATAAATTAATAATTTTTCGGACAAATTAATTTGACACTTCATTATAATAATATGTTGGTGGCACTATAGGTCGATGTCAAATTCCAGGTTATCAGGTTAGGTTTTGCGTCAGATTTGACACAGACTGACGCAAAACCTAACCTACTAATCTCGAATTTGACTTAGATTTACAGTGCCACTAACTTGTCATAGGATACTACTAAATTCTAATTAGGTAGTTTCCATGGTGATTGAAAATCACCCTAGGGTCGTTTTCACCCCAAGTGTGGTCTGATTTGTCAAACTGACTCAAATGATTAAAAATAGTCAAATTGGATTGGTCTGCAATATATGTAAGAACTTATCTGTTTAAGGCCATGTGAATCAAGTAAGTTTAAATATTGTTTAATAGAATTATTATTTAATCTAACATATTGATATTAAAATCGCCCAAACAAATAAATTCATCAAATTTAGGTTCAGTAAAATAAAAAATACTCAAATAACTGATATTTATTTTGGATCAAACGAGTATTATATTATCCACAGAGAAATGAAACATATATTTGATCGTGGTGGCCATTGAAAACAATAAAACTTGACTAATCTGTAGCATGCTTTTTGTTGACATAAAATTGTCATCTTCTTTAAGTTTAAAATTAATTTCAACATTTTGTTTAACTTATTCACATGTTGTTTTACTGCTACCTATAGGTTAATCTATAAATTTCGTTTAAATTACATATTTGTGTAGCTTCTTAGACTGCGTTAAAGACAGATGAACTAATAATACAGTTAATTATAGTTCAATTGCAGTGCAGACAGTGGTCATATTTTTCATGGGCTGCCGTGATAAATTTTAATTTTGTTCGCTCTGTATATAGAATAATTGGTGTAAAGCTAGTGTGAAATTTACTTTCAACTAAAGTACAAGTATATATGGTGACTGATAATATGTTTTTCTGTGTCATCAGGGCACTAGCTACCTGTCGTCGGGGTGCAAGGTCTCATTTTGATATAGTATTTATTAAAATTTTAATTAGCTTGTTAGCAATGGAAACACTAATAATATTTTTTTGTGGAACATTATTTACTGCCTTTTTCGTCTATCATATTATTCCACACTACCAATGTGATAATAAAATGAGTCTTTAACATATATTTTGTTCTTTTTATTCAGGAATATATTTTTTAAATTTATTGTAAGTTTTAAAAGTTCTTCTAAAACTTCTAGAAGCTTTGGCAACTGCTTAAACAGCTTGTTTATGACCATTAAGTATCACAATGCTTCTTCAAAGCAACTGTTAAATACAACATAAGTTTATCCCTTCGAGAAGACGAAAAAACTACAAATAACTTTTGAAAAATACCAAAAATGTTATCTCTTTTGAAACTGAAAAGTACTTTGCATTTCATTCGAACTTATTTTCATTGGAAAGCGTTATCACTTGATTTTAAATGTTATTTGAAAAATAAGTTGTATGTGGATGGCTTACGGCTTCGACATGACGACGTATTTTTGGGTCATGTTTTGAAATTCTCTTAATAGTCTTTAAAAAATACCGCAATCTTCACTGCTAATATCATTCAACGGCACTATTACTGGCAGATTGTTTTCAGCTTAATGAGGAATAGTATTTATTACTACTCTCAATATGTTTCGCCATTTACTTTGACACTAAGCGTACGAAGTATTGAAATTCCCTCATATCAAAAACCACTCTGAGTCAAATATCTCTAAAATTCGAGCCAACCGACTAATGAACCAACTATACCAAATCTCCGTCTCGGCTGTGCGGATCTTTTGGTGAAGACCCCAGCTCACTAGATCCCTCCCTCGTATTGGGGGGTGCCTAAACTTGCTGTGCGGTGTATGTATGTTCGTATGTGTACACGATTCCGGTCGCCAGGAACTTTCCTGAACTTTTGGATCGTTTTTATACGATAGGTCCTCCAAAACTGAAGGCAACATCAACTTTTGAGGTATGGTCGTCGGAAAAAAAATGTTTTTGATATATAACTGGTTCATAAAATTTCATTGTATTAGCGAAACGTCAGTTTTGACATAGACTGACACAAAACCTAACTTGATAACCTTGAATTTGATGAAACTGATAACTCGTGTGTCAGTTTTACCAACCTTGTTTTTCAATATATCATTAAATCTTGGTAGTCATAAAAAATGATCCAAAATTTTTCGTTGTTTGCTCTACTCTTACTTAAGTATTATACAGGTACACTAAACGTCAGTAGTCAAAAGTAGCCTCAATATTTACTTAATCTAAATCCAAAGTTTCCTCGAGATACGAAAAGTGATTTAGCCACCGTGAATTTTTAAAGTTGACAATCACCCCAAAAATGGAATTGAGCAGAGAAAATTTTCGCGCAATAATTTTTTATAATTTTCGGAGAAGATTATCTCAATAACAATGTCGCGCCGAGTTGGTTTCTGTTTTTGGTGATAAAATACCACATCAATCGACAATTTCTAGCTGGTACTGCGACTTCCAACGTGGACGCAACAGTCTCAGCGACGATTCTAGGTCAGGTCCACTAATGACAGCAATCACCCAGAAAACATCAATGCTGTGCGCCAGCTCATCAAGGAAGATCGACATGTCACATATCGCGAGATTGAGACATCCTTAAGCATTTCAAAGACCTCAATCCAAAAAATCCTACATGATGAATTGGGTGTGAAAAAGTTAGTTTCCCGTTGGATCCCACATCTTTTAACTGAAGAGCAAAATGCGGCTCGCTTCAATTGGTGTCGAAAAACTTTGAGCGTTTAACAAAGGAAGCTCAAAAAACGTTTACAGTATCTTGAGTGGTGATGAATAATGGATTTATTCCTATGAACCCGAAAATAAACTTCAATCCGCTGTTTGGGCGTTTCAAGATGAGAAGAATCCAACAAAAGTTATTCGTTCCCGAAGTGTGTCGAAGAAGATGGTCGCAACGTTTGTGTCAAAATTAGGGCATGTAGCTACAATTCCTTTAGAAGATTGAAGAACGGTTAATGCCGATTGGTAGACAACCGTTTGTTTTCCAGAAGTAATCGACGTGCTCCGAAAAATCAATCCAAAACGACGAATCATCTCCCACCAAAACAATGCGATTTCACACACGGCTCAAAAGACAATTTAATTTTTAGAGCAACAAAACATCGAATTATTAGATCATCCTCCGTACAGTCCCGACTTAAGTTCTAACGATTTTTTTACGTTCCCGAGAATCAAGAATGGACTGCGTGGTCAACGGTTCCAGTGGCCTGATGAAGAAGTCGATGCCTTCAAAATTACTATTTTGAATGTCCCAGCTGAAGACTGGAATAACTGCTTTAACAGTTGGTTTGAACGAATGCAAAAATGTATCAATCTTTGTGGAGAATACTTTGAAAAGCAATCAAGCACTTTAAGTCAATCTACTGTTTGCTTTTAAGGCTATATGCAACACAAAAAAGACAACCTCCGTACCAGCTATAAAAGTTTATTGATATAAACATTCTTTTCAATGGATTAATTTGCTTTTTTTGTACAAATTAACTTTGACAGCTCAGAAAAGACAGTCAACCTTCAAATGTAATTATCAAGAGTGACATAATTGAGAGAACCATGGAGTACAAGGACTACGCAGTCGGAGCATTTCTAGACATAGAAGGTGCCTTCGACAACACCTCCTACCACTCTATTGAAAGAGCAATGACAAACCATCAGATCGATAACACCACGATAAGATGGACTATGGCAATGCTCAACACTAAAATTGTAAAAGTCAAGTTATTTGACAAGGAAAGGACAGTGCAGGCGACAAGATGATGTCCACAGGGAGGAGTTCTTTCTCCACTCTTGTGGTGCCTCACAGTTGATGAACTGCTAATCCAATTTAATAACAAAGGCTACTACACTCAAGGATACGCTGATGACATTGTCATACTGATTCAAGGTAAATACCAAAGAACCGTAGACAGTGTAATGAAATCAGCACTAAAGAAAACCGAAAAGTGTTGTCTAGAGAATAATCTTAGAATTAATTCCAGCAGAGCCACTCTCGTCGCTTTTACTCGTAGAAAGAACATCACGAACAGAATCAACATAAAACTGTTTGAGACAAATGTCAAGTGGGAGAACGAGGTTAAGTACTTAGGTCTAACCATCGACTCCAAACCAACTTGGAACTCCCACCTAGACAAAACAATCACCAGGTGCTTACAAACATTAGTTATTGGGAAAAGAGCTATAGGTAGTAGGTAGGTAAGTGGGACCTTCTGGTTGTACAAAACCATGGTCCAACTAATAATTTCATATGGAATAATTGCCTGGTGGCCCAAAATAAAACAAGCAACTGCGATTCACAAAATCAGCAAATTACAATACCTAACTAACCAGTGCATCACTGTAGCCTTTAAGGCCACCCCAGGTCAAGCACTGAATGCTGTCTTAAATCTGCCACCTCTGCACATCTTCCTGGAAGGTGAAGCCAGAATGGCAGCCTACAGATTACAAAGATGATCACAGCTAATAATCTAGGACATGGCAAGATCATGTCACACATCAACAACCCAATATTAGAAATGGGTTCTGATCTTATAATCAAAGCCTATGACTTTGAAAAGAACTTTACTGTACACACAAGTTGGAATCCGGACCAACTATCAGCCCCAGCAAATAAGAACACCATTTTTTACACTGATGGATCTAAGTTTGAAGGGGGTACAGGCTCCGGTTTGTACAGTACCAATCTTAGAACCAACGAAAAAGTCAGTCTGGGAAAGTTTTGTAACATCTTTCAGGCTGAAGTACAAGCTATTAAAGTATGCGCAAACATCAGCATAGAAAAGAATCTGCTCAATCGAGACATACACATTCTCTCAGACAGTCAGGCAGCACTGAAAGAGTTAAACGCTTTCAATACTTCATCGAGACTGGTCAAGGAATGCAAATCCAAACTTCAAACCTTGAGCCAGGAAACACATTAAAATTATGCTGGATTCCAGATCACCAACGTATTGAAGGAAACGAAAAGGCGGACAAACTCGCAATAGAAGCAGCCCGTAATGTAATGACCGGTTCAGAACCTGGTCTAAGCATTCAGGAAAACCAAGTCCGCTCAGTCATTACTGAATGGGTGAATACCGCACACCAACTAAGGTGGAGAAACACACTGCAAAAGATTGCTAAAAATTCCGAATCCACAAACCACCAAAACCCTGTTGAGGCTGAACAGAACTCGAATCAAGCAAGTAGTCAGTCTACTAACAAGCAGTGCAGCATTCAGAGAATTTATACACAGGATCAATACATCTAGAGATGATCCTGTTTGCAGACTATGCCAAGAGGATGATGAAACAACCTATGATATCCTCTTTGAATGCCCAGCATTAGAGCGTAAAAGACACTAACTCGATTGGAGCCTTAACTCTATTGACAACCGCAAGCTAGTAGGGGACATCGCAAGTCTAGTAAAAGATACGGAGGTCGGCCTGCTAACTTGAAAACTCCCGACAGTAAAAAAAGCCCAAAGGGCTGACATACGCATGCCAGCAAAAGGCAGTCGTGGAACCTAAATCTAATCGAATCTAATCTATGTGACATAAATTATGTCCTATGCCCCGGATTGAAAATTATGCCTCGATATATCTACGTTTTGATATTTTTCTTTGCTAAATTAACATGTGATCGTCCAATATCGGCCTTTCTTTACCATTAATTGCGTTACTGTCAACGTATATAACAATTAAACAATAATAACTTTTAAATCATTGTAATTATGCAGATACATATATTGTTTTCAAACGTCTACCTTTGAAAGCCACATCTTTGAAACTTTCCCCATGACTTTCTCCGGGTTTGATTTTAAAAGTTAATTTGGACCTTAAGGAGATTGCTGAGGCAATAAAACCATAAGTGGCGGCAATGAAAAAAGTTCCCTGCTGAGTGAAGAAATGTTTGCACAACAGCCCTATTCCATTTCATCCCCTATAGTTTAACCCTCATATATAACTTTGGTGACTTTCTACTCTAAGGACCGACCCTACGGTACGAACTAACTCCTCTAAAAATTTGAAGTCTCTACGTCTTTTGGGAGGGGCCGAATTGTAAAGATATGATTTTTTAAGGCCGCCATATTAGATCAGCCATATTGAAATTTTAGGATTTGGAATTTTTCGCAGCGATATTAGGTCCAAAGTAATGCCTGTTCCGAATTTCAGAATTCCAGTTGGCCGGAAAGTGCAAAACAAGTCAGTCACCTTAGATGAACTAACTCTTATAAAAAAAAATCAAGTTTCTACGTCTTTTGGAAGGGATCGAAACGTGAAAACATGAATTTTCTTAAGGCCGCAATATTGGATTCGCCATATTAATTTTTAAGATTGGGGGGGGGGGGGGGGGATTTACGTTCCTGCGAATGCCTGCTTCAAATTTCAGGTTTATTTATTTATTTATTTATTTATTTAGTTATTAACGGCATACACCATTTACATTAAAATGAAAAATTTACTTTTAATATACACAACAACAAATTAGGTCAAAGAAACTGTCCCGTTTTTTTTTGGCCGCGACTGTAACTCTGTTAAATGGTTATGGAAACTTACTACTGTTTGGTACAACAACTTGCACGAGCCAAAATGAGGTACCTGGCTTTAATGGTAGCCTGATTCCAGCAGAAGTTTCCTCTCAAGGACCCACAAAGAACAGCAGTTTGGATTCAACGTATGCATATAGCAGACTGGACCCCTACAAAAAACGATAGGTTGTGTGCCAAACATTTTGAAGGAAACAGTTATGTCGCAATTTCAGGAAAAATAGGTGATAAATATTAAAAACTTAGCATATAGTTTCACGCTTTTAAACTCTTTTATTTTATCTAATTCTAGATTATAAGATTTTTTCAAATGCAAATGTCTATAGGAAATCTTTGATCTTCCAAAAGTTCGTCAAAATGTTCCAGTGGTTGGCTAAATTGGTTGCTTCTAATTCAACACTAAAGTGCTCACTTCGATATTTTTGCAAATAAAGTATGATCAAAAATTATTTTCATCTAGTATGGCTATGGAAGAGTTCCTAATTTATGAATGCAACTATAACTAACTTAAATGTCAAACTTGACATTTGATTTTTAAGTGACTATAGTTACATCCATGAAGTAGGAACTATTCCATAGCCATACTTGATGAGAATAATTTTTAATCATACTACATTTTAGGGGGTTTCTAATACAGGTTGTCGTTTTCATCAAATCCGTGTTTGGATCCTATAGCATTTTTGAAGTAATGTCAATTTCCCCTAAAATGTTATTCACAAAAACACAAAGAATTACAAATTCAAAATTATCGACGCTGGTTAGGATTCTTCTCTCCCATCGCATTCTTTTTTTATGTTAATATTACTTTATTAAGAGCAGCAGCAATTTAATTGCGGTTAGAGTTTGGGTTCTGGAAGACCATCGTATAGGGTTAAGTTTATCTAATTTTATAACGGATTCGCCCGTAATGGAACTTACCGATTTATGCTTAATTCAA
The DNA here is from genome assembly GCA_940337035.1 of Agriotes lineatus. Classification (NCBI taxonomy): domain Eukaryota; kingdom Metazoa; phylum Arthropoda; class Insecta; order Coleoptera; family Elateridae; genus Agriotes; species Agriotes lineatus. The sequence continues at coordinate 33,308 of CALNHX010007124.1, read as the reverse complement.
AAATGTGTATATGTTTTGAACACTAACAAAAGAAGACAATTTCCCTTACACCTTTAACTGTATCATTAACCACTAAGTTGAGGCTGTGCGCAGCACAATAAACGTAAAGCCTTGTGATTGGCTGAGTAATGACTGGTTCAACGTATGCACCAATATTTAAACGAAAGAAAAATAACATATTTATAATTGAAGATGTCTAATGTCTACTAAAACATATCAAAACTTCACTATTCACCAATTTAAAATGCACAAAGGTAAACAATAATAAACACATTGTCAATCGTAGCATTTTTTCGCGCTTCTACCGGATTGTAGTTCGTAAATTACCTTACGAATTACGCATGAGGTAATTACGGTACAGCTGGCAACTCTACTAACAGAATGAGAGTAGAAATAGGCGTCAAAACCACCCATAGATCCAGAATTTAATGATCATGTAGTTAAATTATAAATTCTTACAATACGGGCGGTATTAAGTCAACTCATTACCTTTGCCCGATATTACAAAACAATCTGTCAGCTTGAATTTAAAGGCCGGCAATTCAAAACTACTTTTGCCTTTTGCGTGGACAGCTCATTATTATAAAAATAAAAATAGGAAGATTTTTTCCTGCTTGCATTTTATGAATGAAAGAAAATGAAAATTAGGGGCCCTTTGGGCCCCCTCATGCTCAGAGCCCCCCCGTGGCCGCGGGGTCTGCGGGTACCAAGTTACGCCACTGGTTAAGTTAATTGTGAGTTAGGGTTAGGGTTGAAGGGTGTGTAATATCATTGAATATCCAGAGTCTGGATAATGTGAGTCTTGTGAGACGCATTTCCTCCTTATGAATGGCTCTTGACACCCATAGTTGAAATAGGCCAAATATAATGTATGAATGAATAAAATATAAGGTAATTGCAGTAGTTTTGTTTGAAATTCAAATTGATTTTCTACTAGTAACAAACTAAATAAAATAAAAATCACCTAGCATGAGCTGAATCCCAAAAAATGTTGAGCAAGATAATTTGAAGCGATGAATCCAAATTTTAGTTTCAGTCAGTTGCATGTCTGCCCAGGTATAGGAAAGCTTTATTTTTGTGAAGGTATAATCAATGCTATAAATAATTTTGAGATCCTGAAGCAACATCTTTTTCCTATCATTAATGAAATGGCAAAAGTCGGAAGCGAATGTATATTCCAAAAGAACGGCGCTCCTTGCCATAGTGCTAAATTAAGGAATTCATGGATAGATGAAAATAATATTAGACTCTTAAATGGGACTTCTAGTAACCCGGATCTACGCCCTTTGAAACACTGTGGCATCGTATGAAAAATAAATTTTTGTTCGAATCGTAAACGAACTAAAGAACAGACTGCAGAATTCTTTTACACGTTGAAGACCTTATCATGCCATGAAACGGCATCTCGATACGATATTTAAAAGTAAAGTAGTGGTAGGCCATGTAAATGACTACAATATTTTTTATAACAGCAAAATAACTGCGTTAAAATATTTCGTCGAAAAATCAGTTTAAACAGAACTGAAACTTAAAATAAAGATTAGTTAAATAAAATCGCACTAGGTATCTATTAAATAATGGGTTTCTAATTAAAGATGCTAATCACTATGCCGTCGAGAAATTTACAGGTAGGTACTCACTGCAGCAATTTACATATTGGAAAAGCCTCAGTAAGCACCGACTTAGCAATTTACATACGCCCATTTAAAGATACACAAATAAAACTATAGTGATGATTATTGCAAACCTTTCCGGCATGACAAGCTGAATTACAAATATAGAGGGTATCCGATTTCAAAACTGAACATAGCAAAAGTATGGTTTTTGTTTTAAAAAGAAGGTTGCCTAGATCAAAATAGATCAGAGCTTTAAATTATTGGGGGGGGGGGGGGGGGCTGAAACCCTTAGACATTCAATTACGTTAGACATAGCATTTGTTTAGTCACAATTAAATATTGAAACTGGTCACCTGGTAGGTATTCTTGAAGCATTCGCATCTGTTGTTTTCGTATTTTCCGTTACAATTATACCTTCTGTATCATTGACCGAATTATTTCTAGTTTCCTCATTTCTTTCCATTTTTAGTAAAGTATTTAACAAGAACAGACACACTGCGATTAAAACACAACACAACTAACCTCAGTCTTGATTTGTTGCTTATTTCACGTTGTAGACAAAAATTGCTGCTACCAAATGTATGAATTCTAACATTTCTGCCTAGAACATGAGATCGGCAAATGCAATGGCGATTTAACGGAGAAGCAACATTTTTCCCATTTCACGAACTGGACAATTTCATAGATTGAGTGTCATCTAGCCCAAATATGGGAAACTATGCATTATACAATTTAAAATTGCAATAATAACATGCAGTATCTATCCACTGCTCATAAGTGATTATAAGTAGGTAAATTATTGGGTCTACAGCGTTAATGGCTTGAAAGAGTTGTACATTCTCTTGGTTTTCTGTAAATTTAAATACAGTGGTTCTTAACGGAAGCTATGCTATTTGGTCCTTCAGATTGCCACGGCTGATCTGTAGGGGGTCACAATGAAAATAAGAAAAATCTGGGTGACACAAGTGGGCCAGCGGAAGCTTCAAAATCTTATATATAAAAATCAATCGCCGTGTGTTAGTGCGTTAGTGTGTTGGTAACTCAAAAAATCGAGAATGACTTGACCGATTTGGATATTTTTCTTTTGTTGTGTTCGTCTTACTCCCGAGGTGGTTTAGCAAAAACGAAAATTCGGAAAAATCCAAAGGAAAAGCCGGAAAATTGGAAAATATCGAAAGTGAAACTGGGTTTTAGAGACAAACTATTTTTGGGCAGAACAACGTTTGCCGGGCCTAGATCTGCCTCTGCATATACTGCTAGTAGACACAGTAATGAGCAAGACTTCGAGGGAGGCGACACTGATGTAGTAGATTCTCAGGGGAGGCACGAGAAAAACAAAGGTTGAGAATCACTGGAATTACCATAATTTTTGTTTGGCTTTGTTCAGCTTAAGCCCGAAGTTTGCTTTCCTTTTCTGTTCTTTATAGCCGTACTTGCAGTTTTATTCTACCTTTCTCTCTCTTTTCTTGTAAAATTGAAGTCGTGCTGTGGTTAGTGCCCCGCTGTTGTTGAGTCAAATTGTAACACGACTTTAAGGTGTCTGTTTATATCTTAGCGTGTAACAGATCGTATCATATGCCACCTACTTCTATAAATTGTTCTGCCCTCTCTTTTTGTCAGGTAGTTTAATAGCATTGAGATCTCTTTTACCTTATTTCACTCCAAGTCGTAGTTAAGGAAAGTTGCCGTTGAAATGAACCAGAAGTTGACCTGGATCCGTGCTAAACTGAAAAGTTAGCTCCAAAAATCTACTCAAATAAAGGCCAATTTGTTTACGCAAGAATGAACAACAAATATACATATATGTATTACCTGTTAAAAGAATAATGTTAGATAATAATATTATTATAACTAAAAAATGACAACGTTATTAAATCGATCAATCTATTTATAATGAGCATTTCTGTTAAACAATAAACCTACGCGTGAAAAGTTATTTCTACTATACATTCACATTAAATATATGCTCAGGTTTAGTGCACTCCGAACACTAGAAAAGCGCACCCAAATGTGCTTGGCGTGATATGACTAATTCAAAGCCGGCCTTTTGTGCCCGCTAATTACAGTATAAAACCCTGCAGCGAAGAATTATCAAATCCAAGTATATACCACCTGGGCTGGGCCAGGTATCCACTTTTACTTTTTGTAGCTGTCGCTTACTTTGTATGCCTTGACTGCGCTTCTGCAGCTCACAGGCTACTATTGCAACGTTTTACTGTGTTGGTAGTTCCCTAGGACACTTAAAAAATTCCCTTCACTTGGTGTGATATCGCACTTCTAAAGAAAACAAAAAGCCGACGAGTCTTTAAGTTCACGGACCAACGGACCAAAACTTTTCATTCTGGCATGCGCGTTTACATTAGCGCAAAATGCGTTCAGATATTGATGCCGGGTGTTCAAGGGCATTGGCGAAATGTTAAAACTAACTAAATCTAATAATAAATACATATTACAACAAACAGATATCCAAATTGGCTGCATACCAAATTTTTTACTAATAAATTCAGATAAACCAAGTCAAGTTTCCGTGTCATCCTCCTATACTGACGCCACTGTTTCAGTCATCAAGAACTTGGCTTATTGTAGCTTCTTTATAACCGTTAAATAATAAAGGGGTTAATATACAGCCCTGTCGGACATCAACCATATTCTGTTGGCTTTTGCCGTTAATTCTTACCATTGCTGTTTCAATATAGCACATAAGTTCTATTAAGATGACTAGGTGTCCTAGAATCTCTATTTCGATTAGTCTGTCCTATAGCATAGGCAAGGGTATATGTACATAGTTAACAGTTTTAGAGTTAACGAAGAAGCAATAAAACGCAGCAGTCTTAACGAAGGTTTAGAATCCGATCTTAATGCATCTCTCTCTTATATATCCCACATGGTATCCGTTGTGGCGTTTGGTCCCGTGCAAATTTTGATTCAAATATAAATAGTTTATCTTTAATTAGCAAGTCGCTATCTTGTCACAACATAATTGAGGCTGAGATTACGTGACGCAGGGTGCGGATCTTTTTGCACCGCGTCCTCAACACAACCCCACACTTTCTCACGCTTTTCTCAACTTTAGGTTAATCAGGCCAAGGACGACTTGACACATATATAAGGGCGCATTCCGGGCCAGAGAAGATAAGCTTTGAGTTCAAATTTATCCGGTAAGCAGGCCAGCCGAGGGGACCTGGAGTCCCACTTCATCCAGCGAAGCTGGCCAATCGAGATGACTTTGCAGACTTGAGAAGCTTAATCATCAGGTACTTCAGTTTCCCTGTTGCAGTTGCTCTTAGCGCTGCTTTGGAAGCAGTACCTTTTTCTTAAATTTTTAACGTGTCGCTTTTCGGTGATTGCAATTATCGAACCCCGTTTTGCTCAAATCCTATCCATCTGAATTTGCCGCAGGCTGACGAAAATCTTCGAGGCAGAAACGCTGTGATTACAGGCATTAACTAAGCAACGAGTGTAAGAGTATATAACAAACCAAGCTTTACGTAGTGTGATTCGACTGGTCACAACAACAGTTAAGGGGCCCCAAGCCTTTTAAGCATGCTTTCACACATTGTATACCTACTATAAAACCTTTAAGGTGCTGACAGCGAACAGCCGGTAACGAGGGAACCTACGTTTCATTGTTTCAGGGTAGTACAAATTTACAAAATAAGTTGTAATTATTATTTAATTCATCTTTCATTAAGCACTGTGCAGTTTGTAAATACACCAAGTTGTTGATTCTTTTGTTTCTCTGTCCAAATTTGAGCCCTGGCTCGGAGATACCCTAAGCCAGCAGCAGTATCAGAGAAAACCAGAATAAGCACCTCCATTATATTAAATTGTTTAAGAAATTTCGAAACCTTGCATGAATTATGCGCAGCATTATATTGTTTGCATGTGATTTTCATTATGTATAATCCACGCCTTGCGCATTAATTTCCTAATTATTTTATATATTTTTTTAAAAGAGCAGCACTGCTGTTATTGGCAATCATGGCATTATATAGAGCGGTTGTGTGGTTCATACTTCCTCTACTTGGTTTGCAAGATTAATTATTTCCACTTGTTGTAGTCTTGTGTTAATTTTGCTTGGGTGAACAGATTTGTATAATATGGTTCGAGAATCTAGGCTGGCGTGTGCACCAGCGATTTTTCTTGAGGGAGATAAATAACTCTTCCTTGTGCATCCGTTTTGCATACACCGACCAAGCGTCAACTTTAATTTATAATCAATGCATTGCAGTTAAGCAAATTTGAGTTGCTGTCGCCTAAACTTAATTAATACCGTTAATTTTGGTAGTTGTAATTTTAATATTGCGTTGGACCCTCGTATGGGGTCAATTTGGTCTGTTGTTCGTATCTCTAGAACATTATTTAGAATAAACATATATTTGGAATTTCAATTAGCCGCAGTTGTTTCTTTTCATGAGTATTCTTTATCCTCTTGGGCCTGTTTTCGTTGTAACCCACCCGCTCCAAGTGGTTCACCGATGCTTGACTTGGTAAGCTAGTGGACCTGGTGCTTCTATTGATTAACTCACTTTTGCCTGTATTAATTAGTGAATTAATTATGTAGTATCCAAGACCAAAAAAACTGGAATAGCTTTTGATAAAGATTTTAGCATTATTTGATTAGCCTAAAGGAAGCTTTAAACAATTACATTTACAATAGCAATGTCTAAACAAGTTGATAATTAAGTTACATACCTAACAACTATAATTATTAAAGCAGCCACATTCACAACAGAACATATTAAATTGTACCATCCGTTTGTCTTGAATAATACCTCTTGATGCTGACGACTCACTCTCCAGCATTTTTATCTAGTTGTTTGAATATAAATTAAGTTACGACATTGCTATAGGGCATTTTCGTTAACGTTATGCTTGTTTTAATACATCTACAACAAATTTTCTAAAAATGTATTAAATAATATTGAAGTTAAAATGTAGTTTTCTACCCAGGCAGTGTCCTGGAACCGAAACGGCATATTTATGGATATAATTATTTTATTTTACAAACATGTGTTTGTCTGAGCAAGTCTATAATACATTTCTTAAGTCTGATCTTCAAACTGTGTTGTGCCAAAATGACAAATCTGATTTTAGTAATATTTTTTGACCTTCCCTATTTACATAAGTGAGTTTTTTACACACTCTGTATATTTGCATTAAGTGGAGATTTCTATTTGTTTCCACCAAATACACTTAAATACAATAAACTTATGCAGGATGATGCATAAGTATGTTTATTAAATTAGTGGAAATACTAAACATTAATTCCGTATAGAAAAAAATAAAGTAGGACATAGGCGCAATTTAAGAACTACTGGTTAACATGTTACCGTCAAAAGGCGACTTTATGAAACAATCGGGAAATTTTACACCAAAATTCGCGGCCCTAATCCCGTTACGATGGACGGTAACAAAGGGTTCCGGCTTAAAACGCTCAGGGAGAGGTACTGCTTCTTTGCTACCTTAGGATTAGGGCTGCGATCTCCTAAACGAGTTAAAAAATGTTAAATAATTGGGGCGCCACCACTTTATGATTAAATCGGGGAAACTCATCAACACAGGTAAACTCACTCTCAAAGTGGAAGTAAGTAATTTACATTTCTACTTCTTACTTGGCATTGTTTGGTCAACGAGTCACGTGCAACACTGACTTACCTTGCGGGAAACTTACTTGTGCAGCTGCTAAACTTTTTTTACAACAGACAAAATGCATGCAAATATCGTAAAAAATAAAACATCGTTAAATAAAATGAACTATATTAACAATAATATGTGAATGAACAAGGGTTTAGAACAAAAATAAATACAACGACATGGATGGGTGAGGGTTAGGTTATATTACGTCTTCAATTAGGTAACTAGGGTAAACTTGACTACAAATGAACGGAATGCGGAATGACTCGCAAAGGGTAACAACATTGAATAATAATCACAATCTTAACTCAATACCAAGAATACTTGACGTTAGGTACATACACGTGGCTCAAACATTTCAATTGCCACAACGTTAAGTTAAGCAGGAACATAAAGTATGATAGCAATTACTTAATTTGACAAATTGGTAACTACAATAGTTCAAACGATAAATGTTACCATGACATTACGCAAAACTGTCCGACACATTGACGGGATGCTACGTGCACTGTAAACTACGCACAATAAATCTAGTACATAGAAATGGCACCAGGAGTTTATTTAGCTGCGTTCGACGTCCAGCAGAGTCGTAGGTGATCGTCCTCCAAACAAACTGCCCTAAGATGCCTGAAGAAGCTGCATAATAGCAACGGAAGCTGCTGACGGAAGAAGTCGGGGTCTAACATCCCCAACAAGGGGAAATTCGAAGTCCGTGGCGATATGGCAGGTTTCGAAACGTTAAACTGAAGCTTCGGTATGCACAGATAAGCCTGTTACTGGAATAATCCGTCAAACGACTTAATTTGAAGCTGCCACTTTACGATAATCGAGAATTCCAGGCCTACAACGGCATCCAACGATACTCAACAACGACCCCAGGACCGATCATCAGAATACGTGCACTAACTTCTTCAGGAGGCGGCTTGGGTGCGAATTCGGTGGGAAAGTCTTACTATAAGGAACTCTTAAATCAGCAGTTAGGATGGAAACTCGGGGTAGTCCTGGCCTGCCTGACGAAAAATTCGCAGACAATGGTCCTACAGAGCGGTAATTAAGATACGATAAGCAGACTACGTTATCTCAACCGGCGCGGACACTCATATCTGAACCTGAATTAATGATAGGCTGGGAGACGCTAATATTTGAAATAGACGGAATAATATTTTAGATACACCACTAAACTAGTAATTTGGCTTAAATGAACCGGAGAAATGCTAATATCTGAGGTACAAATGCAGGAATCGCTAGATTAGAAAATTGTTCTCACAAACATCAAAACCTTTATTAGGTAAATCCAATAGATGTACATCAACCGTTTTCCAAATGTGATTGAAATACCCAAACAGCTGTTCTTTATTCTTGAATTTTACCCAAATTCGGTGTAATCGCCATCACTTGTGCCTAAGGTTACTGAACTATACCCAGCTATGTTCATTGAGATTGCTTCCAGTGACCGACAAACAATTTAAACAATTACATGCTTTAATTTTTTGTGGTATTATTATTAACTTTTTTCGTATAGTTTATCATGCATAGTTGTACTGTTTGATGTCTTCTGACTACTTTTAAATTTAAATGACCATACTTATAAATCACCCTGCATTCTGCATCACCTTTTTTTTGGTTTTTGGCGATGACCTATCCTTTTTATCTAGTATTTTTAATACAGCCCAAATTGAGTAAATGCAAAGTTAGTAACATGTGAGCAAAAGAAAGTGAAATCAAGCTGCTACATCAATAATTTGATAGCATTATATCCTTTATTTTTTATAGCGAAATACGTATCTATTTGGTCGGTTTTCTTTGCTCATTATTACTATTCTAACGGATGAATGATCAGCATCCAAAAAATTAAATATGATCATGACTACGTCGTAGAGATTATTAAGACATTGCTTATACGGCAAAAACAGTATGAACACGTACCTTAACTAAATTCACTTTCTCTTTATTTTTATGGCATATTAAAAGCTAAAACAAAAGGTGATTTCTAATAAACAAGTTCAAAAATCAAGTTAAAATATAACTGAAAGGGATAGGATTTCTAGATTTCTATTGCTGGTTAAAAATTTATTTCTATACGCACATTCCGGTCATTAAAATACCATTAAATGAATCTGCGCATGCATCAGTGGGCTGGGATAAATATAGATTCCCATTTAGATTTCTAGGACATAAATAATTGTCATCCAACAATGTGATATATCTAACGATTTTAATACAATACAAATACTCTTTTTATTAAACCAAACAGAAGTTGTGGGTATACAGCTGGATTCAGGAAAGTGGCTTTAACACTGATTTGTCTTAGCGTGTTGGTTCAAATTGATAGAAAATGCCCCAAGTTTCTCGCCATAACATAGTATTGGTAAATTTATTCGAACAGGATACTATATACTAATTGATCATCGTTCCATTAAATTGAAGGAAGGTTTTAGTAAATATTATATGGAATTATTTTGGAGAAGCGAATATCTCAGTTAAATTCCTCTTATAGAAATGTTTAGGCTTAAATTTTAGAAGATATTGAATGCATAATTATTTTTTCCACCAATCGTGCCAGAATTGACACATTATTGATAAAATGTTGTTGAGCAAAGTCACAAATTCCATTACATCAGCCGTTGCTAGGCAATTTACAAGAAAACTGTACAGGAATAATATTCCCGTCCTAGGCAGGAAATATTTTTCGAAAAAAGAGCCGGTTTCCTAATTTTTTTAATTATTCTGGTACGATTGGCTGAAAAATAGTATGTGTATCTTGGACAAAAAGCAACATTCCCAGACTCCTGTATTGTTATACAAAAATATTCACAGTTGTCCCGGAATATTACGCTTTTCGTCCTAGATACACAATGTACTATTGTGTTCAGTTACTCTTCTAAATGTTTTAATTTTAAGAAGGTAACGTATTATACATTGTAACCTTCCAGTTCAATTTTTTTTAATACAATTATGTTGATTTTTCAACTAACTCTTTTCTAACGAAGATTCTTATTTTGATAAGATTTTACATGTGCCACTAGAGACGAATTTATAGTTGTAAAACTTGTAATCAATTGCACATGTTAATAGAGTAGCAAATTTTTAGAAGTTTAAATTTCAATATGCGTAAAGTCATTCATGTTTTTCTTTAAATTACAATTTCAAAACTATTTAAGTTATATAATTTTCAAAGTAGAGATTCCATGTGTAAAATCACTAACGATAGTAACATCGACTAAACAGTAGTGTCGAATCAATCAAACATTACAAAACTTAGAGGTAGAATGAAAAGAAGTGTTATTAATTACATTTTTGTTTTTTGCAGGCTACAAATAAGTTTGACTTGATTTATAACCATCTATCAACAACATTTAAAATTACATAAAGTGTTTTTTTTTTAATTTGTCGTCGAAGTCGGCGCTGAAGAGCTTGTTGTGAACGTACCACATCAGCTGTTTTAATCGAACGTCACTTTGCGTTTGTTGTCATTTAGTAAATTGTGTATGCCGCTAGTGAAATTTGTTTTAATAATTTTAACTAAAACAGAATCTTTCTTTGTGGAATATCAGCTTCTTTAGACAGCCAGACGTATTCTGTAATGTCTACCTGTCTGGTAATGGTTTGCTACGAGAAAATAACATTTTTATGATCCAATCCTATTTTCGTCACGGCCGTCGATTGATGGAATATTACAGTACTCAATGCATGACTGTTTTGAAGAGTTTCGGCAGGAATTTCCAAACCTTGCGTTGCATTACAACACTTTTCCTTGTTCTTTGAATCACTGCATTGAAGTTTTTCGTAAGACTGGATCCGTTTCAAAGAAGGCAGCGGTCATCCTCCGAGAAGAATAGCAGCAGTAAATGAAAGTGTAAGACAGATTACGGAAGATGCCCCTCGATTCTCTGTACGCCATTTGTCTCAATAAGTTCAGTTGGCAGTTGGCATCTGCCACAAAATATTAAAGAAAGACATCCACGTTTATCCCGAGAGTTTGCAGTCTGTACAACAATTACAGGAAGCTGATTATCCTCAACGTGTCGAATATTGTCAGTGGTTCCTAAATACCTGCAATGCAGACTTATTGGAAAACACTTTGTTCACGAACGAGGCCTGGTTTTATTAAGATGGTTACATTAATTCTCAAAACATGCGTTGGTTGGAGTTTGGAGAAATCTAATTTTATGGTAGAGACACCTCTTCATCCTCAAAAATAGGAGTGTGGGCGGCTATTTCATGGCGAATAATTGGACCATACTTTGTTGAAGGTAAAAGTAAAACAAAAGTTTACTTTAAAGGTACCGAGAATAGCTTTTACGGCCGTTTTTCGAAGATCTTCATGACGATGAACTCAGGTTTGCTTTTTCCACTACGCACGTAACACATGATACCTTAAATATCATATGAGAATTTTTCGACAGACGGATTATTAGTTGAAACACACTTTATCCTGCCAGGTCTTGCGACCTCACGCCATGCGATTTCTTTCTGTGGCCGTATTTAAAAAACTCTATTTTTCAGCAACCAATACATGACATAAATGAACTGCTGCACAGAATATTGGAGAAAATTAATGAAATTAATAAGAATCCGAATATGTCAATAAATGTCAGCAATTCGGAAAACACATACAAAAAGAAAGACCAATCTCAACCAAAAGCTTTTTACTTCCTTGCATTCATATTCCACACAAACTGGAGCAGAAACCATCCTTATAGGTTGTGTTGTTCTCGAGGTACAATTTTTACATCTATCCGGCGGGACATTATCCCCAACCTTAATTTTCCGATTCTTTAAACAAAAATGCGGTTGCTGTCTTCACAACAGTTATACAGTTACAGACCTTTAATATAATTCTGTTTTGTTGGAGAGAGATTGAGTGGTTGCGGCAAAAATTGCAAATCAGTAAAAATAGTGAAGTTCGAATGTAATAATATCTAACATTGAATTATACATTAATAAAATGTTATTTTAGGTATTTTGTTTAAAATGAATTTTAGTTAGTTATTTCTAAAACCCCTGGGGGGGGGGGGGGGGCAACACCCATATCATCCCCAAGAAGTACGCCACTGTATTTGAAATTCCAGGTTTTTGTGAATAACCACTAACGTTAGTGACACGGACTAAACAATGTTCAATCACACATTAGCTGCTACTTGCAGATAGAACGAAAATAAATCTAATTAATTACCCTTCCAGTTTCTTCAAGCTGTAAATGATTTATAAAGATGTATTAATAAAATTAAAAATAACATATTAATTTATGTCCTTGATTGTTATATACTAGCTTAACACGCTCCTCATAAAACGAATCTTCAGCCGTTCTTCTACTACTTTAAGATTTTTGTCTAGACTGAGTGGTGCACCTGCTTTTCGGGTCCCTTTCCAGCCTTTCCAACACACCACTCATACTAGACAAATAATTCTTCGGTCTATCTTTATTAGTAGCTTCAGCGTACTTATGCGAACGTTTTGTCCGTCCGTCTGTCTGTGTGTCTGTCTGGATCGCCTGTAACTTTCGAACGGCTACAGATATCGAAATTTTGAAAGGGGGCAAAGTTGTTGCTAAGGTCCCGAGCACCTTCATGCGCTATTTGGTTTTGGCGAAAGGTCAACTTGTTTTCGCAGTGCTGAAGCTACTCTTTAGACCTGTACTTGAGCAGTTTATTGATATTTGGATCAGTTTCTGATTGTCTTTAGATGGTGACGAAAAGTAGCACAGCATCCTGTAGCATGGTCAGCTTCATTAATATCCGTTGTTGCGTATACGGAGTATCCGAGAAATAAGCGAACAAAAATCCCATAAACGAAGCTATAATGAGTTATGTAACACAGTTTCTGAAATAATGATGAAAAACGGCTTAGGCATTGCTGAAGTAAAAATTGTTCAAGCTTTACCTAAAAAATCCAGTGCTCCACCGTTTTTGCTTTAGTGTTGTTGGTATATTAATTTTTGTTATAAGTGTCGTTGATAACCATAGCAGCATTGCAAAAATTGTATCACTTGTGATCGTACAAGGGAAAGTCAGTAATTAGGTCACAAAATTCTGTTAAAAAAATACTCGGAGAAATACTTAGCCGAAAACAAGTTTTATTTTTTAACAAAGTCTCCACCTACATTAATACGCTTATTCCATCGCTTGATCAATGCCCCAATAACTGATGCATAGAAGTCTTTGGGCTGATAACTCAGCCACATGCGATCCTCACGTTCGACATCATTATCACCTGCGAAACGTTTGCCGCCACGTTGTTTTTTAGTGGACCAAACAGATGGTAGTCACTGGGGGCTAGGAAACATTTCCTTCTGCATATCATTTGCAGGAAGTCCTTTGCCCAGAAAATAACGGACAACGGCAGGCTGCTTTTTTACAGTACACTTTTCCAGTACAGTCGCCATTTTAACACTGCCTGCGCACGTATGTTATTGGAACACGGCAACTGTTACTTGACTATCATTAAGCTCGATTGTGCTGCCACCTAATGACAGATTTGAAAATAGCTCACTATTATATTCAAATATACCACACCAGTTTGTGACCTAATTACTGACTTTCCCTCGTATTTTCCTAGCAAGTATATCTTTCTGAAAACAGGCTCCTCCCCTCCTAGCCCTCTCGAGGTGTATGTTATTTGAGCTACCTGAGCCTGTGCCCTTGATTAATTACTGTCAATTCAGCCTCGGCACTATACCATCATAATATGATCCGAAAATTTCAATAATCTTCTACTGACAGATGTCATACTTATCGCTTATAAAGTATAACACCCATCTGATCTTTTACAACTACTAAGTTAATACAATCTTAATAATTTTGTTAATTACCAACACAGCTAAACTTTTGCGATTCGAAATGATGCGAAAGTCAGACTTTTTATTTGCGTATATTTAGATTCTAATTTGCAGTAATAGTATGGCAGTGCCTAAACTAGGCGCTCAGACTTGTCAATTCTTTTATTTGCATGTTGCGACTCACCAGAGGTGCGATTTTTCATACTTTCATGTAACATTAAGTAATATGAGAAAAGCTACCCTTTCTCTTATGTCCTATATTTGTACACTAAGAATTTCTATACAATGCACCACACCTTTATATATTTTTAACAAACAGATAAACGAGAATGCGTTTCAATTCTAATATTCACTATTTAATTCAATTACCGGCTACCACGCTAACATCTGTGGTAGTCGTTAACCCCTAATAAGGGAACTCTTCCTCAATTTCGACGGGCAAGGCTAGCCACCTACCCGGCCTAAGGGCAAAGAGGGCTCATAGAACCACTTTGTGGTTATAACAGGCCACTGGCCTACAATAAAAGGAAGAAGAAGAAGAAGAATTAAATGTAATCAATTACTTTTCAAATATTTTAAGGAGTTTTAACTTATGATTTCTATTCTATGCATTTTTATACTATGGCATTACAGTATATTATATAACAAGCTGCGAAGATGGCATATATTGTGCGAGTATATTTGAGAAACGAGGTGAAGCGGCGAAGCCGAGTTACTTAAAACAAGCCTACAATACACGAACGAGTTATGTACGCTATTTTTCACACGACCGCAAAAGGACACATTTTTACAATTTAATGAATGACATCTTTATTGTGCCAACTTACAATGTCGGTAAATTGTAAGTAGTTAAAATGACATATTTTCACTTATAATACCATGAGTAGTCAAAGCTATGTCGAATATTTTTGCTGTGATTTCACGAATGTCCATTGCACTTAGGTTCGATTAGGACTAGTGCGCTAGCACGAGTCCTAATTTTAAGCGCAATGGACATGAGTAGTGATACCACCGCAAACATATTCTACTTAACTTTGACTAAAGAATGGCATTCGAGGGAACATTCAACGAATATAACTGTAAAAATTCATTTTGACAGCAAATTTTTACTTGAAATTTAGATTGCTGTGAGTTCGTTTCCATAGGAGCAACCAAAGCGAAAAATTATAATAACTGTCATCACATTGAAAATATTGAAAAATTATGCCGCTTGGAACCACTAGTGGTAATGTCGATATAATAAGTTTTTATTGGCTGAAAACAGAACAACGCTACATTGTCATTGGTCTATTTGAATTATTTGACAGATGTGTTGAATTGTCAGTAGTTTTTAAGTTAAAATGACATATTGTCGGCAGTTTTTAAGTTAAAATGACATATTTAGCCCACTGTCTAACTGTGAATTGTGAATTTCTTCGTTCGATGTGATAAAGACTGACTGAATAATATTGTAATTTTTCGTGGTTACTTTACTGTAAGGATACTACCACTTTCGTATATGGACGTAAAAAATATTACTATCAGTATTAACATCGTATGTGCGACACAACTTACAAAAGTGTTAAAAAGTTCTTTTCTCTTCAAAACAATTGTCCTTTGGTACCAGCTCCAAAGTGTGTGTCGTCCCTACACACACCAAGGAGAGCCCAGTATGCACAGAATCAGAAAAACCCAGGAGAGCTCAGACGGGAGCTTATACAGACCAGTATTCTGAAGACCATACTCTTGCCTTGTCGTGGTGAAGCTCTTCCAGCTTATTGAGCAAAAGAGACGGATCAAAGGTTCAAACGTGGGGCCGCCGTTACGAGGTGTCTGACTAGATGCAGTCCTAGTCTAGTATCCAAGGCGAAGGAGGAATTTCGACTGTCGTTAGAAGTGTCTGCCCGGCAGTCTGTACTAGTATCCGAGACGAGTCGGGCAGACCCAAAACTGCGATGGCTTGTGAATTTCTTTGGCGTATTGCTGCGCAGCCATGGGTAAGCTGCCTTTTGAGGTGTCGGGTCGGGAGTTATCCTGCCCTAGTATCCGATGCGCGTGAGAGATGAAAGCCGTCAGTTGAGGTGTCGGTCACAGGTAGCCTAATGTAGTAGTTATCCGAGACGAGTCGGAGAGACGATCGAGGGGCAGGGCCAGAAGCAAACCTAGTCCACGTTTCGAGACGCGTCACGACCGTTGTCATAGGTGTCCGCCTGGTTATACTGTACGTATTGTAACTCATTAAAGGTTTTTCTAACCAATATTTTTTATTTCTGTGTCAATAGGCAGGTCTTTATATGTGTAGTATCAAAGGCTGTACATTGTCAGCGATTAACATCAAAACTGACTGTTTTGTGATTCTTTTTTAATTTTGAAAATTGGCGCCAAGTTTGTTGTTTAATAATATGTTTAATATAATGTCCTTGACGTATACTTTGGTTTTATTTCTTGAACTAAGTAAGATAATTTTAATTTGTTTCAGAATTTAAAAAAAATTAAAGAAAAATAAGGAAATTGGACAATTCGGTGAGCCAACAGTTATTAAAAATGGAGAACGACTGATTGAAATATGTGAACAACATGGCATAAAAGTTCTCAATGAATTCTATCCACCCAAAGAGATACATAAATATACATGGTGTCAGTCTACCAGGCATATATAATAGACTATGCCCTTGTAAAACAGAAAAGTCGGCTAATTGTTGAAGATACCAAGATGCAACGTGGAGCAGAATCTGGATCAGACCACTTTCTTCTAAGAACAATAAGTTCACGACAAGAGTTATCAAGTCATCCAGATACAAGTGCAAAAATTACGCACCCTCAGTATAATTTAGACAACTATAGAAACGAGAGTACCGTATTCCTATATAAATTAAGACCAGCATCTAAACTCGCAAAGACGTCACAAAGAATAAAAATACATCTAACATCTATGAGTTATGAGTTGGTAAAACAAGCAATACATGAAGCTGCCAAAGAAAGCTTAGGCCAAATTACTGACAGAAACGTTAAAAGAAACCTTATTGGTAGAGTAGTGAGATTGAAGAATTAATAAAAACCAAAAAGTAAGCATATCAAAGGTGGCTTTCCACAAGAGATGTCGAGAACAGAAAAGTATAAGCAAGAATTAACAGAGAGACTAAAACGCGCATATTACAAGAGAATAACACAAAGTGGGAGCACAAATGCGAAGAAATAAGTATCTACTTAGGAGGAACTCGGTCAAGCTTATCCGGGAAATTTATTACGAAATAAGTCTAACCTGCAGACAATAAATATAGAAGACTGGCAAAAGTACTACGAGAAGTTTTCGGCGGAAGATAAAGACTTATTTAGAGGTGAAGACAATAACCTAAAATCAGCCAATAACCTCCAATTCGAAGAGGTGAAAAATGTAATACATATATGTATTTAGCTAGACCGGGTGGAATTTCTATTGAACTTGTAAAAAAATGGCCCAGAACAACTATATAACGTACTCGCAAACTTCTCACCACATGCCTGCAAATAAGTATATTGTCCGAAGACTGAATGCAGCAACAAAAAAAAACTGTGTTCTATTGACCGTGTTTGTAGAAAAGTTATTAAGCGAAGAATAGAATAGACTCTATGTGAAGAAACAGAACATAGTGGATTTAGAACCGGCCGTTCAGATACGGACAATATTTTCTGTGTGACACAATTTTTAGGAAAAAGACTCGCATGCGGTTTGGAAACACACCTAGCATTTATCTTTATATATATAATTCTTCTGTACGTGTGTATGTGACTGAACTCCTCCTAAACGGCTGGACCGATTTTGATGAAATTTTTTGTGTGTATTTGAGTGGGTCCCTGAATGGTTTAGATTCACAATTGGACCCGGTAGGTGGCGCTGCAATCGGGTTCTAGGAATTTCTTGATTTTTTTTTTAACAAATTTCTTTTTTAATTTTTTTTAAAGATATCTCGCATATCAGAACATATAACCCTAAAATTTCACCCCCCACCAACCCTCAATATTTTTTAAAATAAAAAAAATCAAAAATTCGAAAATCGAAAAAACCTTTGCTGAACCTGCTAATAGCAGGCAAACCAACGTTCGGACAGGACAACGTCTGTCGGGTCCCCCAAAATTTCACCCCCCCACCGCCCCGCAATATTTTTTAAAATGAAAATCTTTATATATATAATTTTTCTGTACATGTGTATGTGACTGAACTCCTAAACAGCTGAACCGATTTTGATGAATTTTTGTGTGTGTTTGAGTGAGCCCCCTGGATGGTTTATATTCACAATTGAACCCGGTAGGTGGCGCTGCAATCGGGTTCTAGGACTTTCTTTTTTATTTTTTGACGATTTTTTAAAATTTCTTTTAAAATTACTCGCATATCAGAACATATAACCCCAAAATTTTACCCCCCCCCCACCACTTCCAATATTTTTTAAAATGAAAAAAATCGAAAATTCGAATATCGAAAAAACGTTTGCTGAACCCGCTAATACCAGGCAAACCAACGTTCGGGCAGGACAACGTCTGTCCGGTCCGCTACCCCTTAGGGGGTGAAATGGGGTAAATAAGCCTAAACAATCGATATGGGTGTCGTTATTGAGGTTTTTTGGGACGTTGATTGCGAAAATGGCATTTACTCCAAGACGATGGACATGACATAAAATTAAAAGTATAGTGGTGAAACAGGGTTTCAGAGACAAATTATTTTTGGGCAGAACAACGTTTGCCGGGCCAGCTAGTATATATATATATATACATATAT